>JAGTTL010000151.1:0-96080 GCA_036851935.1 Coregonus suidteri | reverse complement strand
TCCCCTCTCCCCTTTCTCCCCTTCAATTCTCCCCCCCGTTATATAATATACTTTTGAGGGGGGGGGGGGGGGGAGGGAGGGGGGGGAGGAGGGAGGGAGGGGAGGGAGGGGGGGAGGGGGGGGGGGAAAGGGAGGGGGGGGAGGGGGGGGGAGGGAGGGGGAGGGAGGGAGGGGAGGGGGAGGGAGGGGTAAGGGTTTCAAAAACCAGGAGAGGGGGGGGAAAGGGGGGGAAAAGATGGAGGGGGGGAGAGAGAAAAACCTGAGAAAAAGAGAGAGAATATAATATATTTTTTATCACAGACTTCTCCCAGTGATGTCACATAACCAGTAACCTTTTCCACTCTTGGCCAGCCAGCCCACCCTGACATTATAGCATCAGGCCTGTTGAGTTGACCTTGGGTAACAGACCTCTAGCTTCTACACCACATCTCCCCTTCTCATGCTCTAACATGAGACATCATCAGTAATCATTTTGGGTTGGCTGGTACTGTTTATATTTAGGTGCTGGAACATATTAACCAATATCCTATAAGATGTGAACTCAAGCAGTAGAAAGTTAGAGGTGATATTATATAAACACTATGTGAAACATTGCTGCAAGACAGATCAGTTTGCTGTGTTTTAGCTGGGCTCAACCACTGATTCCAAGATAAGGTGCTAAGAAGTTTATCTCACATCAAAGACCTAATGAACTAATTAAGATAGAAGTCATATAGCCTAGCAGCATTTTCCACTCTTCCAGTCCACTCTTCATGACAGCAGACTTGCTATAGCTCAGTGGGAGCCCCAGTTAGAGAAAGATATGATACCTGCATGGATATGATGATCCTGTTCTGGAGCACAGGTAGGATGCTGTTATACTGATATACACTTGTGACAGATTACTGAGAATATGATTTGATATTGTAAGATATATGATCATTTGCAGGGTTAGTAAAATAACATGCAACCGGAAACAAGACAGTTAAAAATCTGTCTTAAAGCCAGACAATGATGTGATCACCAGTAAATGTACTTTACTGTAGCATAAGTGTTCCATCTGGGGACAGGCACTAATTGTCATTAAGGTGTGATGGTGTATGTGATGTGTATATTCAGTTTGTCTATGATTGATTGTATCTGTCCCAATGGAAATGAATGAGAGTATATATCATGTATCTATTTGATATTCGTATTGTGTTTCTATGGCCTCCCGAGAGGCGCAGTGATCATAGGCACTGGCATCGCAGTGTAGAGGCGTCACACAGACCGGGTTCGATCCCAGGCTATATCACAACCGGGCCGTGATTGGGAGTCCCATTTAGAGCGGCGCACATTGGCCCAGCATCGTCCGGGTTAGGGGAGGGTTTGGCCTGGCGTAGGCCATCATTGTAAATAAGAATTTGTTTTAACTGACTTGCCTAGTTTAAATAAAGGTTTATTAAAGGTTCAATAGAGCAAGGCGGAAGGGGGGTAGATAGAGGTCTGTACCCAAGTCAAACTGAGTCAAGTCAACAAGCCTGATGCTAAATGTCAGGAAGAAGAGAGAGAGAGAGAGAGAGAGAGAGGGAGGGTGGTAGAGAGAGAGGAGGGGACAGAGGGCGGGAGGGGAGAGATAGAGAGGGAGATGTCAAAGGGCTGCGAGAGATGAGAGGAGGGTAGGGGGGTTGGAGGAGAGCGTAGTGGAGAGAGAAGAGAGGGGAGGGGACAGAGGAGGGGAGGGGGAGGGGAGGGGAGGGGAGGGGAGGGGAGGGGAGGGGAGGGTGGGGCGAGGGGGAGGGGAGGGGGAGGGGAGGGGGAGATAGAGATTTGTGGAGGAGAGAGAAAGATTTTAATGGAAGGGAAATATACATTTATAATGAACTTCTCACCAGTGATGTCATCACTAACCAGTTAATCTTTTACACTCTTCCACTATTGGCCCAGCTCAGATTAACCTCCTGACCTTGGAAACTGAACGATGAGGAAAAGCTGATGCATTAAATTAGATAAACTGTTAAACTCATCTGCAAAGAGAGGTCACATGGAAGGGGAATGTGTGTACACATGGGTGTTGTTGCACCATACCAACGACAAGTCCTATCTTCCCATCACATCATGAAAGGTGATGTTGATGTTCATTTCTCCTCTCTTAACTATATAAAAAATGAGTTTATCAGTCCTGACCTGTATAGGCCATCGGTCAATACACCCCATTTAGCCATTACATACGTTTAGCTGTTGTTTCTACCCAGCCATGTAGCCATACCCATGGGTTTAGCTCTATTTCAACACACCCCATTTAGCCATACACTAGGTTTAACTGTATTTATACACACCCCATTTAGCCATACCCTAGGTTTAGCTGTATTTATACACACCCCATTTAGACATACCCTAGGTTTAGCTGTATTTCTAAACACCCCATTTAGCCATACCCTAGGTTTAGTTTTATTTGTCCACACCCAATTTAGAACATACCCTAGGTTTAAGCTGTATTTCTAAACACCCCATTAGCCATACCCCTAGGTTAGTTGTATTTGTACACCACCCAATTAGCCATACCCTAGGTTTAGTTGTATTTCTACACACCCCCATTTAGCCATACCCTAGGTTTAGCTGTATTTCTACACCCCATTTAGCCATACCTTAGGTTTAACTGTATTTCAACACACCCTATTTAGCCATTCCCTAGGTTTAGATGTAATTCTACACACCCCATTTAGCCATACCCTAGGTTTAGCTGTATTTCTACACACCTCATTTAGCCATACCCTAGGTTTAGTTGTATTTCAACACACCCCCTTTAGCCATACCCTAGGTTTAGGCTGTATTTCTACACACCCCATTTAGCCATACCTAGGTTTAGCTGTATTTCAACACACCCCATTAGCATACCCTGGGTTTAGCTCTATTTCCAACACAACCCCCATTAGCCATACACTAGGTTTAACATATTTCTACACACCCTATTTAGCATTACCCTAGGTTAAGCTGTATTTCTACACACCCCATTTAGCCATTACCCTAGGTTTAGCTTGTTATTATACACACCCCATTAGAACATACCCAAGGTTTCTAGCTGTATTTCTAAAACACCCCATTTAGCCATTACCCTAGGTTTTAGTTGTATTTGTACACACCCATTTAGCCATACCCTAGGTTTAGTTGTATTTTACCACACCCAATTTAGCAATACCCTAGGTTTAGCTATATTTTCTAACACCACATTTAGCCATACCTAGGTTAGCTGTATTTCAACACACCCTATTTAGCCATTCCTAGGTTTAGCTGTAATTCTACCACAAACATTTAGCCATACCCTAGGTTTAGGCTGTATTTCAACACACCCCCTTTAGCCATACCCTAGGTTTAGCTGTATTTTCTACACACCTCATTTAGCCCATACCCTAGGTTTAGCTGTATTTCAACACACATCATTTAGCCCATACCTAGGTTTAGCTGTATTTCAACACACCCATTTAGCCATACCTAGGTTTAGTTGTATTTCTACACACCCCATTTAGCCATACCTAGGTTTAGCTGTATTTCTACACACCCCATTTAGCCATACCCTAGGTTTAGCTTTATTTCTACCACATCCCATTTAGCCATACCCTAGGTTGAGAGCTGTATTTCAACACACCCTATTAGGACACATTACCATAGGTTTAGCTGTATTTCTAAAAACCCCATTTAGCCATACCCTAGGTTTAGTTGTATTTGTTATACACCCCATTTAGCCATACCCTAAGTTTAGTTGTATTTCTACACACCCCATTTAGCCATACCCTAGGTTTAGCTGTATTTCTACACCCTATTTAGCCATACCTTAGGTTTAACTGTATTACAACACACCCTATTTAGCCATTCCCTAGGTTAGATGTAATTCTACCACCCCATTTAGCCATACCCTAGGTTTAGCTGTTATTCTACACACCTCATTTAGCCCATACCCTAGGTTTAGTTGTATTTCAACACACCCCCTTTAGCCATACCCTAGGTTTAGCTGTATTTCTACACACCCCAAATTTAGCCATTACCTAGGTTAGCTGTATTTCAACACACCACATTTTTTTAGGCCCCATTACCCCTAGGTTTAGCTGTATTTCAACCACACTCCATTTAGCCATACCTAGGTTTAGTTGAAGATTCTACACACCCATTTAGCCATACCCTAGGTTTAGCTCTATTTCAACACACCCCATTTAGCCATACACTAGGTTTAAACGTATTTATACACACCCCATTTAGCCATACCCTAGGTTTAGCTGTATTTCCCCTCTTTGTTCCTCTAGAAAGTCATAATCTTAATACACTACAGCCTCCTATGGGTGGTGCGAGGGGTCGGGTGGGGGGTGTCGGGTGGGCGCAGGGGTTCATTATGCAATTTGTTATTTGATTTGATTTTATTTCAGGACAATTCACACTTTAGCTCAACGCTGAGTGGCATTTATTAATTTTTTATGATCAAGGGGAGGCCAAATGTTAGCATTCAATGCTATCAGGGCGGCAGCAATGTCATACTGTTTTTAACCAGACAGCATCAGATAGAATGGCCTCCACATACAGAGACAAGAGGGGCACCGTTTCACTTCGTTCAGATGCTTTCTTCCGGTGAGATACATTCAGCCTCTTGCTAATTGAAGGAAAATGATAAAACACAGAGAGAGATGAAAAGATACATTATTTTATATGTTTTGATCTTGGTCATTTTTTTGGGAAAGCCTGGCTTCCTTTGGCAACCATGAATACACGCCACTGCGGAGGTTAGGAGAACTAACGTAGCAGGTTAGGATAATTAACGTGGGAGGTTAGGATAACTAATGTAGCAGGTTTAGGATAATTAATGTGGGAGGTTAGGATAACTAATGTAGCAGGTTAGGATAATTAACGTGGCAGGTTAGGAGAATTAACTTAGCATGATAGGATAATTAATGTGGGAGGTTAGGACAAAGAATGTAGCAGGTTAGGATAATAAAGTGGGGAGGTTAAGATAACTAACCTAGGCAGGGTTAGGATAATTAGTGTAGCAGGTTAGGATAATTAACGTGGCAGGTTAGGAGAAATATCTTAGCAGGTTAGGAGAATTAACGTGGCAGGATAGGATCATTAACGTGGCAGGTTAGGAGAACTAACGTAGCGGGTTAGGATAATTTAACGTAGCTGATTAGGAGAATTAAACGTAAGTTGCGTGTGGTCAGGTTTTGCCATTTCAATCAGGAGGAAAAATAGGAGTACTGCCCCTGATCTAGGAAATCAGGTCCCATTGTCCATGTAATGTTATTCATTAGGATCTAAAATACTATATAAAAATGAATACAGGCCCTAGCTAGGATATTATGAATGGAATCATTACCTTGATAAAGGATTGTTTTCCACCGTAGGCCTGGTTCAACAGTGTTAGTTCTGTAGTGATGCAACCCTGGCCCAGACTGATGAACACCGCCATCTAGTGGACATTTGACTTGCATGACAGGAAGACAAAGGGACCAATTCACTAGCAGTGTTTCCCAACCAGGGGTACTAGGACCCCTGCGGGGTACTTGGGACTTGACTACCACAGGGGGGTCCTTGAGAAGACTCATGAGACCAGAGGGTTACTGGTAAAATGCACATGAGAGGGGCCTCTGGGTAACTGAAAAGGGTTGGGAACACCACTGCCCTATACAGAGCAATAGTAATGGAGACTTTTTGTAGGCACAAAAAAAACTTTTTTTTCCACCTCGGTTCATTGGACAAATCCTACAGGGGACATTAATTGAGTTTTTGTCAGGTTTTTTGGATAAATTCCGACGATAAGGTCTGGTGGTAAACACAGGCTTAGGAGATCTTATAGCCTACGTTTCTTATCTGAGATAATCTTCATCAGCTAACGTCACTTTCTGTGAAATTTGAAGCATTTATTTAATCAGAAAAAGCCCATAAAAAGCTTCATTAATTCATAAAGGTCATGTTAACTGACTGATATTATCTCATAGAAAAAACAAAACATAAAGATTCATTATTCATAAAGGTCATGTTAACGACTGATATGATCTCATAGAACAAAAACGTATAAGATCTACTAAGTCTGTGTTCATCTCAGACCTTATTTTCAGCGTTATCCCAAAACCTGTTCTTTCCCCATTCATTTAGGCTACAAGCTGGCGAGCTCTATATACAGTGGCACACTACTTTATGGTACCCTTTCACAGTCATGGGGAGAATCTCAATTGCATTCTCCTCGCCCCTCTGACCTTCTCCTCCAATGGGTTAGAGGAGGGTGAAGAGATGAGAGAACGGGAGGAGTATACAATTGAGATTCTCCCAGAGGGTGTAACTGCCATACATGGAGTGTGTATGAAATTGGTTGATGCTAAATACAGTGGGATGCTCAACAGAGTGGGTGTATGGAAACTTAAACAGCTAATTGGGCAGATTGGTTGCCACTCAAGACATTTTTGAGAGTGGATGCTTGCTGCTTCCTTGTAGCAATTTAGCTAAACTTAACCCTAAACTCTTTCCTAATCTTACCTCATTATCCTGATCTGCTAGGTTACTCCTACAACCTGACACGTTTATTATCCTAACCAGCCACGTTAATTCTCCCATGGGGAACCTGACACGTTTAATTATTAGTCATAACATGCCACTCCACCGGGGGAAAGGGAAAGCTTAAAGTACTTTTGTATCGAGTGTCTGTTCTTTCTAACATCACAGAAGGGGAGAGAGTATAGGGGGAGGCAGATAAAGGGGGGAAGGAAAGAGATGGAAGAGAAAGATCATATATTATTATCACTGGGACTTCTCACCAGTGATGTCATCATAACCAGTAACCTTACCCACTCCTTGGCCCAGCCCAGCCTGACACTGACATATAGATCAGGCCTGTTGAGTTGACTTGGGTACAGACCTCTAGCTTCTACACCACATCCCCCCTTCTCCTGCTCTAACATGAGACCTCATCAGTACTCATTTGGGTGCTGGTACTGTTTATATTTAGGAGCTGGAACTATAACCAATATTCTATAAGAGGTGAACTCAAGCAGAAGAAAGTAGAGGTGAATTATAGGACACACTATGTGAACTTTGCTGCTCTGTCAGCAGTGTCCTGTGGGGGTTTTTCAAAACAGATCAGTTTACTGTAGTTAGCGGGTTCAACAGTGATCCAAGATAAGTTGCTAAGACGTTTATCTCACATCAAAGACCTAATGAACTAATATGACATAGAAGTCATATAGCATAAAAGAGTATTTCCCACTCTTCAGTCCACTCTTGCATGACAGCAGACTTGTATAGCTCAGTTGGAGCCCCAGTTAGAGACAGATATGATACCTGCCAGTGATATTGATGATCCGTTCTGGAGCACAGGAGGATGCTGTTTATACTGATATACACTCGTGACATGTTATGAGATATGATTTGGATATTGTAAGATATATGATCATTTACAGGGCTAGTTAAAAGAACATACAACTGGAAGCAGACAGTAAAAAAATCTCTCTTAAAGCCAGGACAATTATGTTATAACCTGTAAATGTACTTTACTATAGCATAATTGTCCATCTGGGGACAGGCACTAATATCAGTTAGGTTGGATGGTGCCATGGCATCTGACTTGTTGTATATATTCAGGTGTGTCAATGATTGTTGTATATATGTCTCTATGTTAACAAATGAGAGTATATATTATAGATTATATTGGTCTTATGTTAGGTAGGAGAATGGGTGTGTAGATGCTAGAGGTCTGTGACCTGAGTTCAAGCTCAACAGGCCTGATGCTATATGTCAGGAAGAGAGAGAGAGGACAGAGAGGAGGGGGTGGGGAGGGCAGAGGAGAGAGTGGTGGAGGAGAGGATGGAGGGGGCAAGAGGAGGAGGAGGGACGATAGAGAGGGAGAGAGAAGGGAGAGGACGAGAGAGGGAGATTTCAAAAGAGATAGGGCTGACAGATTAACATGCAGTCAGCTGAATATCTTTTCATCACTGAATTCTCACCAGTGATGTCATCATAACCCAGTAACCTTTTCTACTCTTCCACTCAGCTTGACCTGACCTCTGAAACAACAGACAAAAAAAAATTGTAATAAATTAGATATAAACTCATCTGGAAAGAGTGTTACACATTACCATCTATAGTGTATTGTATACATGGGTGTTGTTGCATCATACCAACAATTAGCCTAATCTTCCCCCAGCACATCATGAAAGGTCATGTTGATGTTAATTCTTAACTCTGCCTCTCTCTCTCTCTCTCTCTCTCTCTCTCTCTCTCTCTCTCTCTCTCCTCAGATCTCAAGGCTCAAAGCCGTCAGGTCACCAGTGTAGGTAGAGTATAAATCTACAATGGATTATAGCAGTTCAATATTAAGTCAACTTTGATTATCCCACATGTGAGAAATTCTCATATGTCGTCCCTACACACCATTCTAAAAATCCAATAACAAGTACTGTTTTATGGCAATACTAATACTTGTCAAACCACAAAGCATTACTGACTGTTAGAAAAACAGAAGCCCCTGTTCATAATCTGTCCTCACCACTGTGTTTTCCTCTCTACGTTTACAGCTGAATACTCAGTCAGACTGGTGAAGATGGCGAACAGTTCCTGTTTCTGGGACAGGTGGAAATCTTCTACAGAGGAGAGTGGTTACGTCTATGTCCTAGGTGGTGGAGCATGAGAGAGGATAAGGTCATATGTAGAGAGCTGGGCTGTGGGAATGTTGTAGCTGAATCTAGAGGACCTCTGGTTGAAGAGGGAAGAGGAGGGAGTCACACTATGGAGTTGATCTTGAGATGAGTCTACTATTAGAGAGTGTGTGCATAGGAAGACAAAGAGTACCTGGTGTCTGTAATGGTGGATATTCTCATCATGTGATCTGTTCAGGTAAGAGACTGGTAATATTGAGATATTTAATTTGAACATTATACAATATTTACATATATCATGTTTGATGTGTTTTTCATTTCATTAAACGAGAGGGAGAGAGAGATTTCAGATGCATTTAAACATTATATATTCTATGTTGTCATATTGGTTTATGGGAGATGTGCATGGCAAGATCATTGGTAGTTCAGATGTTAATGAAGTGAAAGCTGCCTGATTGGATGTCCAGCTGTTTATATTTTCTATAAAGTGAAGTTAACTTATTCCTGTCTCCCTGCCTGCATTATTCCCAACCCTGTCCTGAGTGGCTAAGAACCCATTTCTACCTCTTACAGTATCAAACATAGCAACCTACAATCTTTTATCCAAACATATTTGTGTTTTAGTCCCTTTGACAGTGTCATCAACAAAGCTGATTGAATGTTCAACCAACTATTTTTCTCCAGAGTCTGTGCAGCTTGTGGATGGAGCTCTGTCTCTGCTATGGGAGACTGGAGGTGAAGTCCAATCAGTCCTGGGCCTCAGTGTGTGAAGCTGACTTTGACCAGCAGGATGCAGAGGTAGTCTGTGGGAAGCTTGGCTGTGGGGGCTCCTGCAGCCTCTACAGGGGGGCTCTATGGAGAAGGATGAGGGTCAGACCTGGGATTAAAGAGTTCCAGTGTAAAGGCAATGAGTCCCTTCCTCTGGACTGTGACACCTCAGACAGAAAAAAACAACACCTGCTACATGGTAATGCTGTTGGACTCACCTGCTCAGTGTAAGAAACAGTTTGTATCACTCAATCAACATTGTTTCTCGCCTGGAGTGAAGAATATGAGAGGCAATATATAGTGGGCTCCAAAATTACTGGCAACCCTGTCTGGCAATGCACAAACAATACTTACAGAAATATAAACAATATAATTATGGAGAGAATCTGTAAATACCAACATGTGAGAAAATACTGTACTATATTAATGTCCCAATGGAAAAAACCCACCAAAATCATTTAAATTATTTAATAAAAATCAAGTCCTCCATATCAAGGTTTTCACAATTAATGGCACCCTTAAAGATTTTGTAAATAACATCTACCAAAATTAAACCAGGAATTAAATTCCACTATTTAAGTTTATCTAACTCTTAAGGAAACTATATTGAGCCATTACATCACTTCCTGTTTCACTAGGGTTATAAAATGAGGTAACACGCATACAATATCTCTTTGCATCCAACACCATGAAGAAAACAAAAGAACATGCAGTTCAAAAGAGACAGATGGTCGTAGACCTCATAAAATCTGGGTAATGGCTACAAGAAGATCCACAAAACAATTGAATATACCAAATGAGCACTGTCAGGGCAATTATTTAAAACATTAAAAGATATGGAACAGTTGAAAAAAACACAAAACCTCACGGTTAGAGGACACAAATGCATTTCGCCCCCCAGGATAGGGAGGAAGGATGGTGAGAGAAGCAACAAAATCCCCAAAGAATCACTGTGAAAGAATTGCAGGCTTGGTGGCGTCTTGGGTGTCACCAGGTTTCAAAAAGCACCATCAGACGCCACCTCCACAACCACAGGTTCTTTGGAAGGTTTGCCAGAAGAAAGCCCTTTTCGGACCCCAAGACACAGACGCAAGCGCTTGGAGTTTGTACAACCGTCATTTAAATTATGACTGGAAGAAGGTGCTACTGGTCAGATAGAGACCCAAAAATTTGAACGTTTTGGTCAGATACAGCATCGAATGTTTCGGTGTCGAAACAGAGATGCATACAAGGAGAGTCACCTCATACCCACGGTGAATGTGAATATGGTGGTGGGGTCAGTGATGATTTGTGCTGTTTTAATTCCAGAGGTCCAGGGGCACTGGTTAAGATGATGGCATAATGAATTCCAACAAGTATCAGGCAATTTTGGCTGACAATCTGGGTTTTCTCTGCCAGAAGGCTGGGACTTGGGCAGTAGGTGGAGTTTCCAACAAGACAATGACCCAAAACATACCGCAAGATTCACACAGAAATGGTTCTGTGACAACAAAATCAATGTTCTGCCAAGGCATTCTCAGTCGCCGGACCTCATCCAATCAAAAAATCTGTGGGCTGAGTGAAGAGGGCAGTTGATAAGCACCAACCCAAGAATGTGAAGGATCTTGAAAAGGATATGCATAGAGGAATGGATCCAAAATCCCTCCAAATATGTTCCTTAACCTTGTCAAAACATTACAGGGAAAAGGACTCCATGCTGTTATCCTTGCCAGAGGTGGTTGCACTAAGTACAAATGAGGAGTGCCAATAATTATGAAACCTGATTTTGGTGACATTTATTTTGTATTAAATAATGTTGATTTTGGTTGTTCCATGAAACATTAATAAGGTACAGTATTGTTTATATTTTTTAAGATATTTTTGTGCAGGTCGGGGGTTGCCAGTAATTTTGGAGCCCAATGTAGATGTGTTTTAGTGAGAAAATAGTAAGATTACGTCTCTCTCTCTTCTTTTCTCAGAGCATGATGATGTGAGGCTGGTGGGAGGAGGCAGTCGCTGTGCTGGTGGAGTGGAGTGGTACGACCAGGAGAGCGTGGAGGACTGCACTGGGAGCTCAATACGGGATCAAGGAGGCTGTAGCTGCAGTAGTGTGTAGACAGCGGGTTGTGGCTCACTGTTCAGTTTCTACCTGGAAACATCACTAGAATACTGTTTAGTGTTGACTGTTCTGGGTCTGAGTCTTCACTGAGGGAGTGTGGGAGAATGTCGACATGTCCTTCCTGGACTCACAGTGATCTGCTCAGGTAATAACAAGAATACACTATATGGCCAAATGTATGTGGACATTAGTGGATTCGGCTATTTCAGCCATACCTGTGATGACAGGTGTATAAAATTGACACACAGCCATACAATCTATAGACCACCATTGGTAGTAGAATCGGCCGAAGAGGCTCAGTGACTTTCAAACGTGGCACGTCTAGGAGCAACAGCGGCTCAAGCCGTGAAGTGGTAGGCCTCACAAGCTCACAGAACGGGACCGCTGAAGCGCGTTAGAGCGTCAAAATTATCCTCGGTTGCAACACTCACTACCGAGTTCACATTCTTTGGGCCATGTATTAAATCTCCTTCCTGGACTCACAGAGATCTGCTCAGGAAATATCAAGATATTATAATTATATTCAACGATGATTTCCTTCATTCATAACAACTGAATACAACTCATCTGCACTCTCACGATGACTTAGTTAGCTTGTAAATCTGCATTGCAAAAATAGATCACTCAGTCAAGTAGGAATCAAATACAACTTAAAATGTCGCAGAATGCTTTTGTATTCTGAGTGTTATCTCAGTGAACGTCTCTAACTCACTACAACTGTCACATGTCATGTTCATTTGTCATATCTAAATGAGGAAAGTAGGTTGAGGAGGCTACGTTTTCTTTTTCTCTCTTCTTGTTCCAGATGTCCTGCTTCAGCCTGATATCAACACAAGTTGGTCTCAGTGACTGTAGGACCACTACTCATGTTGCCCTGTGCAGGGAGGGTGGCTAGCACTGTTACATGCTGATGTTATTGTTATATCTATAGGAAACTAGTGAAGAGGTTTTTCTTGTCTCTTTTATTGTTACAGATCTCCTGGTCCAGCCTGATATCTTCCTGACTGACCAAATGGGAGGGGTCTCCAGGGGCCATTGAGGGGCCAGAGGTGTTCAGGGGCTACAACTTCACCATCACTGCCTCCACTCAGCCACAGTTTACCCAGGGGGGGAGGGGGGCTCCCTTCCTGCTCACGTTCACCGGCTCCAAGATAAGCCAGACCCAGCCAGCTGTCAATCCACTCTGCTGCCTTCCTCGTCCCTGCTGCAGATGACTCTCACCAAGGGGAACTATACAGCTGTGTTTATGACAATTATGTTTTCTCTCATAACTTCTTCTCTGAGAGTGAGCTCCTCTGCCTCACCGTCACAGGTAACTGAACATGATCCAGACTTATAACTTTGTCATTGACAGATTTCCCACAGATCTATATGATGATGACCAGTCCCCTCATCCAAAGGTGTTTCTGTTTGCAGCCTCTCTCTGCCAGCCTTCATTATCATCAGACACGTTGTAGTGCTGCTGATCCTACTGACAGCCATCACCACCTTCTACCTGTACTACAAGGTAAAGACATTTACTCAGACGTAGGGTTGCACAATTCCGATTGGAGGATCCACAGGAATTCAAATTTACAATTACAACCAACAATTTTGGAAAAGCATTGAATTTATTGAAAGTTCCTGGGATTTTGCATCCCTACTCGACGTGCCTAAATCTGACTGTAAGTTATTAGTAGTCCGGTAGAGAGTAGTCTGGGTCATGTGTTTATATGGTCAACCAGGAGGTGGATATTTGTTCAACTGTTGTGTACTATGCTTTGTGAGGTGATGTGAGTGAGTGATGTGAGTGAAGTGAGTGAGTGAGTGAGTGTGAGTGAGTGAGTGAGTGAGTGTGAGTGAGTGAGTGAGAGACGGAAGAGTGACTTTCTTTTAATGGTCATCCTCATTCATTAAAACCTCACCCCACCCCCTAAATAAAACAAATTACCAATATCCCTGTACTGCATACTCACCTTTTCCTCTACCCCACGATACAAAAACAACACCACACATCACAATAACCCAAACCTCACCCACTCTACAACCGTATATCCAGACCATCTTCCTTCAGCTATACAGACAGCCCCCCTCCCAACACACATATTTCTTGAAACATCTCCACACTTTTATCATTTCATAGAACTCAAATTCCACCCTAAGGCGTGCAGGAGACCATCCCATTAAATAACCAGTAAAGGGTCTGTTATCCCCCCACCTTTAACCCTGTTCCCTGTTATCCAATAGCTACTTAGCCCTTTGCCTGAGCAAACAGAAAATCAAAAACATTTGTCCTTTCCTTATTGAATACATGTACCCCATTATAAACATCCCGACAGGTAAAACAACCAACCCCCAACTCTCACACAGACATTCCAAACTGAGAGACATTAAAGGCATTAACCTGGCGCACATAGAAAAACACATGAATCACAGTTCATCATTGACACAGAAAAGGACACCCCTGTATTGACTCCCGGTTCAACCGTGCCTAACCAGCTGTTAGTGGCCAGGGCCCATGTAAACCCTCCACTGGAGGTCCCCTGACCTCTTTGGTACTGGGAGTTTGTAGAGGCCCCCCCTCCATCTAAACCCCCATACTCTCCGCCCCACATACCCCCTGCCACTGATGTGCCTTCACTCCATGGTTAGGCTCCTAATGTTGTCTTACCTTAATGCAGAGGTTGTAGAGGGCTTTACTCCCACCCCCCTCAAACCCCCCAGGCTCGGAGGTTAAAATCTAAACAAGTCCTCCAGACCCCCTTGACCAGTCCCCAGTCTCTGCAGTCACGTGCAGTAGTGGCGGAAACATTGGTGGCCCCTCCCCCTTTGGCTGCTCAAACACCCCCTTACCGTCTCAGACAGTGCCTCCTGGACCTCCCCAGGAATCTCTCAGCAGCCTAAGAGACGTTAGTCCTGTTTGTTTTGCTAGGACTTCTGGGGTTTTTCCATCCATCCTCTCCCAGCAGTCGCAGGTCACCCAGCCTTAGTAATCCCGCTGCCATCAGTCGCCTCTTCAGGGTGGCTGACTGAACCAATCTCAAAAGGATGACTGGTTGTGGAAGATAGGTCGCTCCCACACCCGCAGACCAGGCTCCACACCCCCTTTTGTGTGGGCGGCCTTAGTAGCTGCCAGGCCCTCAGCACCGCAGAGTAAAAATCAGAGAGACCTGGCTGTACTCAGCCCCTCAAGCCTCATGAGGAATAGCTGCGGGTCAAACCCTAATCGCAAGCTCTCCTCAGCAGCGCGCATGCTGGCCTTCCTCCATCCGACATCAGTATGGTACAGCAGTCTCTGTGCCTGCCTTAGTCGGAATGCAAGCCACCCTGCTCTCCAGTTCCACCAGGACCCTGTCATCCTTCATTTTATGGACATATATCAACACTGCCGCCCTCAGCCATTTGATGGCCCGACCAGAAGAAATCCACCAGCTTGCGTTGCAGAGTCTGCGTGCAGCCCGGCGTGGGGTTCGAGGACAGCCAGTTTATGCCACAGGGAAGATGCCACCAGGTTGTTGATTATCAGCCCCTACCTCTATATGACACTTGGGGACACCTCTCACCTGGAGCCACTCCACCTGGCCAGTCTTGACACCTCTCCGAGCTGTGACAGCAATATTTTAAGCCCTTCACAACCCCCACTGCAACCCCCCTGGAAAGCAGAGGAGGGGCCTATCCCCCATGGCCCCACATAACAGAGCTTTGCTCTTTCCCCAGTTTACCTTAGCTGACGAAGCTCCCTCGTACACCTTCAGACTATTCTCTAGTGCCTGCATATCTCTGACCATCCCTGACCATCACAGAAAACGTCATCTGCATACGCTGACACTGCTATGCCTGTCCAAGCAACACTCCCTTCAGTCTCCTGCGTAGCAGGCCCAAAAAAGGCTTCAATGGCTAGTGTATATAACTGCCCTGATAGAGGGCATCCTTGTCTAATGCCCCGCCTCACCCAGACTGGCCTACTGGGCCCCCTACCACCTTAACCATACATGATGCCCACCAGCATACAACATCTCACATAGGCCAAAAACCTTCCCCAAAATTCCAAAACACAGACCACATTAAACAGATACTCATGGTCCACTCTATCAAAAGCCTTCTCTGATCTAAAGAGACCAGTCCCAAGTTCACATTAGAACTTCTCGACAAGTCAAGATGTCCCTGATTAAGGAACAAGTGTCCGTGATTGAGCGTCCCGGTACACAAGCTATGTCGGTCCCTTGTGTACTATAGAGTCCAGATGGGACTTTTTTCTGTCTAGTTAGCCGAGGACCTTGGCAAAGATCTTGTAGTCCGCACAGAGCAATGCCACAGGCCTCCAGTTCTTAAGTTCACACAAGTCCCCTTTTTTGGGCAGGAGAGTCAGAGCCGCCCGCCGGCTCAGCTCATCGGCAACTCTCCTACCCCGACGCATTCACGCAACACGCGAAAGAAGTCCAGTCCAATTATTCCCCAGAATTTTTTATAAAACTCCACTGGGAGTCCATCGACCCCCGGTGCACGGCCAGGGGACATCTGGGTTACGGCCTCTGCCAGTTCATGGCACAACAGGGGAATGTCCATTTCATCCCTTTGTACCAGAGAGAGCTTATAGGGATTTCGGCAAACAAAACCGAGCACACATAGGATCACACAGTTCTGCCTTATACAATTCAGTTATAAAACTCCACAGTCCGCTCCCGCCATCTCCCCCACCACAGAGGTCACCCGCCCTATCCGAAAGCCGTAGAACGACAATGCATACCCCTGGCTTCACCGCTCTGTCTTTCCAAACAAAGAAGAAGGGAGCTGGGAGCATCCATTCTCCTTGAGCATGGGAGGAACCTATCTCTTACAAGTGCTCCCTTTGATTTGCTACCTTGGAAAAAAAAAACTGCCACAGCGTCCATACGTAGTTCAGCTAGATTAGGCCTGGAGGCCTACACATTGCCTTGCCCCACCAGCTCTACCTCCATCTCACTAATACTACGTTCGAGTTCCCCCAATACTCTCCTAGCCTGCTGAGGATGACAGGAGCTGTATACTGTGGCAGAAAAGCCGAATTTGGACTTTTTCCCACATCCCACCATTGACTCAGAGACTCATACTCCTCTCTTTCGCTGCCTCCACCTTTCCCAAAAAGTCTGAAGGAAACTTGTTTAGCAAAAAGTCGGCATCTTGTAAGAGCTTACATTAAACTTCCAATATAGGATGCCTGCCGAGGCCTTGGTTGAAATAGACAGCCGAGCCATGGTTATGTGATGATCCGAAAAAACCCACCGGGGGAGAATGGATTAGCGCACAACAGGCCTATTGCCTGATTCATGGGACATGTACAATCGATCAAGCCGCGGCTGAATATTGTTTTGTGTTGTGATGTTGATGCGTGGGGGGGGAGGGGGGGGGGGGAAAGTAACATAGACATCCCTAGGTCAAATTGATTTACAATGTCCATTAAACACCCCCACTGAGCCTGAATCAGGCTCCTCCCCATTTCTGTCTTTCGTTTAAATACATCGTTACAGTTTCCAGTCCCCGACGGACCAACCAGCGGGGGGCGGGTTCCTCTCAGGCGCTACATGTGAGAGTTCCTTCTAAGGACACCCAAATAGAAGCCCTCTCTCCTCTCCTGTGTTGGGCAGCATACACATTTATAAAGACAAAACCCCCTGTTGTAAAAATTCTGCATTTAACTACAAGCAGTCTACCTGTACACACCTCTTATTGAGGAGCACATTTTTACAGACAGACCCGGTACAAAAAGAGACTCGCCACCTGCACTAGCATGTGTCCATGGCTCAGCAACACTTGCCCCTTTCCACCAGAGCCCCAAATCAACTTCATTCACCACATCGCTATGCGTATCTCCTGCCAGAAACAAACACTTGTACTTTTTTGTGTTTACATATTCACCCAAACACACTCCTCTTTCCCGGCATCTTGGCGCCATTAATATTAAGCGAGCTTACCCAAAGAGCCTCCATAAAGAAGTGGGGAGAAAAGCAGCAAATAAAGGCAGACAATAGCAAAGCCTCAAAAAGCTCCAGTGCCAGATAGAAAACTTTCATCTAATACAGTGTTATGAAGGTAGAACCTTTACGCACAGTTGTGACCCACTTCCTTAACCTAAAACGTTTCCTGGGTAAGAGGACACCATGCCCCTCATTTTCATGGCATGTTGTCACTGATCTTTACAAACTTTACCAGGATCGCCCAAAAAAAAAGCCTCAAGATTAACTTTTTCCCCTTAGTATCCTTCAGGAACCTTGACAGTCACGTCAACAGTGTACTTTGCCCCACTCTGACTGACTGGCTGTAGCTCGGACCCATTGAGGAGGAGTCTGAAAATAAAATTCCTCATCGGCTTCTTCCTCAGACTCACCTTCACTCCTCCTGAATCTCATCTCCCAACCTGACCACCTGTCCTTCCTCTCTTAGTTGGGGCCTCCCCCCCAACACAAGGCAACCTGATACCCACCTGCCCTTCCTCTCTAGTCGGGCCTCCCCCCAGCACAATGCAAAAGGTTACGTGGTGCCCTTTCATCCACACCAGCCCTCTGCCCTCCAACCTCCTTTCATTCTCCCCCTTTTTCCTCTCCGCTTGACACCCTCCTCTTACTCTCCTAGTCGCTTACCCTTCCCCACTACACTGCTCCTCATTCCACTAACATAACATTACTAGACCCAGCCTCATCTACACCACCATCTATAGCATTGGGATAGACCCAGTCTCATCTACACCACAAATCTATATTTGTTTAGCCGATGACTAGACCCAGCCTCACCTACACCACCATCCCATCACACGACTAGACCCAGCATCATCATACACCACCATATATAGCATGACTAGACCCAGACCCATACTACACCACCACCTATAGGCAGGACTAGGACCAGCCTGCTGCTGCCTGGTCTCATGGCCCCTGCACAGTTGACCTCGATTCTCCCCCACTGGTGCTTGGAACCCTCACCTTGGTCTACGGCCTTTATGTGGGCACGCAAAGTCTTATTGCCCAAATCCCCACACTCAAAACACACGTAGACTATCTGTGCTGGCAAAACCTGCGTAGAGCCCTCCCCCATGCCTCACTTTTACAGTGCACATTTAACTGTTGCTCAGTTGTTGGTTCAGAAACATGAACACTTGCCTCCGGAAATTAAACAACGTGCCTTGACGGCATACTGCCTGAAAAACCTGCCGACAGTACACGAAAACCACTAGCAATTTACCAAAACGACTCAACTTCCTTTCCTGATTTGATCATCCGTAATATAAACAGAGGACAAATTTGCAACTCACCACCCTGGTTCGAAGGTGTAGAACGAGGAGAAAGAATTGGCACCAACACATCCCTTACATATATTCCGCTTCCTGAAATGGATCCTACGCACCAACTTTGCTCTTTTCATGAACACAACCACATCTTTGTTCATTCTGGACTGCGGAATGTATAAAATCTCAGATCCTACCTGTTCGCCGGACACATGAGCAGAACCTCCTCCACCTTAATTTCATGATCGGGAAACACCCCTGAATCCAATGCTGTAACGACAGCGTCTCCTCCGCACTAGGCTGCGCAGCTCATCGCTCACACCACAACCGTTCAAAAACTCCAGGCAACTAAACCTCTGTCCTCTTCCTCTCTAACTTTGAAAAATAAAAAACAGTGAGTACCACTAAAACAAACAGCGCATTGACCCCCACCATAGAAAAGAGAAAACAAGGAAGAAAACAACAATTAGTTAGGACAAGCCCTCCAACACCAAAACACTCAAAACTCCAAAAACTCCCAGGCAATGGCACAGAGAGAGAGAGAGGAGAGAGAGGTTAAATGAACATCAACATGACCTTTCATGATGTTGCTGGGGAAAGATAGGCTTATGCGCGGTATGATGCAACACACACACGTGTGTACATTACACTATAGATACAAAAAAGTATGTGGGACCACCCCTTCAAATTAGTGGATTCGGCTATTTCAGCCACAACCGTCGATGACAGGTGTATAAAATCGAGCACCACAGCCATGCCAATATCCATAGACCAAAATCATTGGCAGTAGAATGGCACATACTGAAGAGCTCCATTGACTTTCAATGTACGGGCAAGTCACAGGATGTCAACTTTCCAACAAGTCAGTTTGTAAAATTTCTGCCCTGCTGTAGCTGCCTCTGTCAAGCTGTAAGTTCTGATGAGAGAGGACAGAGACAGAGACACAGACAGAGAGAGAGAGAGAGAGAGAGAGAGAGGGAGAGAGAGAGAGATAGAGAGAGGAGAGAGAGAGAGAGAGAGAGAGAGAGAGAGACAGAGAGGACGACAGAGAGAGATGAGATGACAGAGAGAGAGAGAGAGAGAGCGGAGAGAGAGAGAGAAGAGAGAGAGATAGAGAGAGAGAGAGAGAGAGAGAGAGAGAGAGAGATGAGACGAGAGAGAATGGAGAGAGAGAGAGAGAGAGAGAGAGACGAGATGAGAGAGAGAGAGAGAGAGAGATGAGAGAGAGAGAGAGATGAGAGAGAGAGAGAGAGAAGGCGAGATGAGAGAGAGAGATGAGAGAGAGAGGAGAGAGAGAGAGGAGAGAGAGAGAGAGAGAGAGAGAGAGAGGAGAGAGAGAGACTGAGAGATGAGGAGATGAGAGATGACGACGAGACGAGAGGAGAGAGAGAGGAGAGATGAGGAAGAGAGACGATAGAGAGACGAGAGTTGAGACGAGAGAGAGAGAGAGACGAGAGAGAGAGAGAGATGGCAGTAGAGACGAAGAGAGAGCTAGTATGGAGTGGATCTCTCTGAGAGCACCAGAGCTGAAGTGACCGGGGAGTTTAACATAGTGAGCTGTTCAGAGATAGTTGATCTATCTAGAGCACGTGAGCTGAAAAAAAGACAGGGAAAAACATCTAATAATAGTGACTGCAACCAGTCCATGATTAGTGTAGTTGTTTTAGCAACCATGGAAGACATCTTAAACAAAAAGAGTGACTGGCAACCACATGATTCCTTTTAGTTGTTTCTTTGCAACCATGGACATGGGGTTGTTGGTAACATGGGGCTTTCAATTGGGTACATGAGAGTAGCTCATTGGTAACATGGGGCTCTCATTATTTTAGAGAGTAGCTCAATTACGTGCGTTTTAGCTGTTCCAGAATGTATGCTGATTTCAGCTTGTCTTTATGTCTTTATCTTATTTAGTGTTCTCTTAGATTCTTTATCCTTGAAAGTGTTTCCAATACTAGTACATGACTGACTGACTGACTGACTGACTCACTCACTCACTCACTCACTCACTCACTCACTCACTCCACTCACTCACTCATCACTCACTCACTCACTCACTACTCACTCACAACTCAATCAATCACTCACTCACACCTACACTCACTCACTCACTCACATCACTCACTCACTCACTCAATCACTCACTCACTCACTCACTCTGGTGCCTAACACCTGCCAAATCTGGGACAAATACTTGATTTGAAATGTCTGACTCTTGGTGGCTGTGTCTACCTAGACCACCAGGATGTAGAAGAGGAGTGAACAGGGTGAGCAGCGTGGATCTTTATGTTGATGTCCAATGCCATGGGATGGGTCTCTACTGAGTCTCCAGAGCTGAAGATGGACCGGGGAGAGGGAGAGAGCAGCCCAGGGGACTGTAGTAGGCGTAGAATGATGCTGACCCTACATGCTGATCCTTAGGTCAGTTTTGTGTTTTGAAACTCGATGGTCAGCAGTGCGGGGACTGTTGTTTAAAATGTCGGTGACAAACCTAAGTGGTTTCAATTTAATAACACAAGTTAAGAATTAGTTTCTTTTTTATAACCTTGGAAGAAATCTAAAAGGAGTGATTGTAATCACCAATATGAATTTTGTGTTGTTTGTACCACCATGGTCACATGGGGGTTTGAGATAAACATGGGGTTTTGGTAACATGGGGTTTATGGGTAACCATGGGGTTTTGTAACATGGGTTTGTGGTAACATGGTGTTTTGGTAACATGGGGGTTTTGGTCAACATGGGGTTTGGGTAAACATCGGGAGTTTGGTAACATGGGGTTTTAGGTACATGGGGTTGTGGGTAACCATGGGGTTTGGGTAACATGGGTTTTTGATTCTTTTTAGAGAGTAGCTCAATTAGTCGGTTTGTGTTCCAGAATGTATTGCTGCTTGTAGCTTTTTGTCCTTTATGTCTTTATCTTATTTAGTGTTTCTTCTTAAGATTCTTTTATTCTTGTAAGTGTTTCCATTATTAGTCCATGTATATTATAATCATATGTTCATTCTTGTTGAGTTTGAAACATTTGAATATAAAGGGGTCATCTTTTTCTCAAGTCATATCTAGTTTGTTGTTGGGGATTGTTTTGTTGTTTACCTATCATGATGTTATTGAATTATACATGTTATGATAATTGACTGATGTAGATTATTGATATGTTATTAGTAGTATAGAGATAATGATGTTATTCTCTTATGATCTGTCGGGTTACAGAGAAAAGTATAGTACTAGTTTCAGGTCTGATATACATTAAATTGTGAATATGCTGTGTAGCAAAATCAATCAAATTAATTCAAAATTAACGTAAATAAAAAATGGTAATATATTATAAATGATCGCCAAAGGTATTGGTTGAGAAGTCTTTATCATATTTGTGATGTGGAGTGCAGATTATGTTGAGTGATGTTATTTACCCTTTACAAGATAAAAGACCTGTTGCTCTCTAAACTGGCCATGTAATCACTGAATGCTTTTAATAAACTCGCCAGGCTGTCAGTCTTGTGTGATTTCACTCTTGGAAAGACTACAACATACAGTATGAATTAACTGAGATCAGTTCACTCTTGTGTGATTTCCAACACGTTTTTCACCAACTATGATTAATGATAGTAGATAGCTAGCTGGAAGCGCAGTGTAGAAAAAGTATCCAACTGTCATACTTGAGTAAAAGAAAAGACACCTTAATAGAAAATGACTGAAGTAAAGTGAATGTCACCCAGTTAAAAACTTTGGTTTAAATAATACTTATGATCAAGAAAAATGTTTTTATAATTTATTCCAAATTCCGCATAGATTAAGCAAACCAGGCAGAGGCAGCACGTTTTTGGGGAAGTGTGTTCCACTACTAAGGAGCGAACAAGGGGAAGTGTGTTCCACTACTAACAGAGAGGAAAACAGGGGGTAAGTGTGTTCCACTACTAACAGAGGAACAAGGGGAAGTGTTTTCCACTACTAAACAGAGGAACAGGAGGGAAAGTGTCTGTGAAAGTGGTTCCACTACTAACAGAGGAACAGGGGGAAGTGGTTCCACTACAACCAGAGGAACAGGGGGAAGTGTGTTCCATTACTAACACCAGGAACAGGGGTGAAGTGTTCCACTACTAACAGAGGAAATAGGGGAGGAGTGTGTTCCGACTACTAACAGAGGAACTAGGGGGAAGTTGTGTTCCACTACTAACAGAGGAACAGGGGGAAGTGTGTTCACCACTACTAACAGAGGACACAGGGGGAAGTGTGTTTCATTATTAACAGAAGGAACAGGGGGAAGGAAGTCGTTGGTCCACTACTAAACAGAGGAAACAGGAGGGGATGTGTGTTCCACTACTAACAGAGGAACAGGGGAAGTTGTGTTCCACTACTGAACAGTAGGAACAGGGGGAAAAAAAAGTTCCACTACTAACAGAGGAACAGGGGGAAAGTGTGTTGACCACATACTAACAGAGGTAAATAGGGGGAAGTGGTTCCACTTACTAACAGTAGGAAACAGGCGGAAGTGGTGTGGTGTGTTTGGTGTCATGTGTTACCAAGCTATGTCTCACTCAATGGCCCCCCATTCCAGCAGACTGCTCTCTCTCTCTCTCTCTCTTCTCTCTCTCTACTCTCGCTCTCTCTCTCTCTCTCTCTCTCTCTCTCTTCTCTCTCTCGCTCTCTCTCTCTCTCTCTCTCTCTCTCTCTCTCTCCTCTGCCTCTCTCTCCAAGCCACTCCTCTCTCTCCTCTCTCTCTCTACTCATCATCGTTCTATCTCTCTCTCTCTCTTCTCTCTAATTTCAATTTCCAATTTTAAGGGCTTTATTGGCATGGGAAACGTATGTTAACATTGCGCAAACCAAGTGAAGTAGATTAGTAAACAAAAGTGAAAAAACACTAAATATTAACAGTAACACATTACACTCAGAAGTTCCAAAAGATAAAAGGCATTTAAAATGTCATGTTATGTATATATACAGTGTTTTAACACTGTGCAAAATAGTTAAAGTACAAATGGGAAAATAAATAAACATAATATGGGTTGTTATTTACAATGGTGTGTGTTCTTCACTGGTTGGACCTTTTCTTGTGGCACACAGGTCACCAAATCTTGCAGCTGTGATGGCACACTGTGGTTTTTCATTCTCTCTATCTCTCTCTCTCTCTCGCTCTCTCATCTCTCACACACACCAAACAACACACACACACACCACACACACCACACACACACACATACACACACACACACATACACACACTCCTTCTCTGGCTTTGGTTGATGACAGAGAAAGGGAGAAGAGGTGCATAGCTTACACTCCAATTCTATCAGTGTGTGTGTGTGCGTGTTCAGAACTCCGGTGGTATTCTAGACCATGGATCTTGCTATGGGAGTGTCCACTCCAGTACATGTGTAGTATAAGGATGTGTTGAGGACTAAAGGGACCTGGTGTTTAACTCACACACTGCAACAAGACGGCGTGTAGTAGCTTTTTGGTTTATTGAGAAACAACCGTTGTCTCCATTGAGCACAAAAGGTGTGGTCCAGGTCGTTGTTTTATGGATTGACTGAAAGAGGGGGACTTTCAGAAGTGAGGACTGATGTATGTTGATTGGATAGTAGTTCATTAAATGTCAAGGTTGGTTGTTCCATTGGTTATTTCTTGGTTGGTCGAACAACATGGTTGGTGTGGTTGAATGTTGGGACTAGATGTTTAGTCATTGGCTTGTTGGGCTGAATGGTCAGGTTGGTTGAACATAGGACAATTGTTGATAGGCCTGTTAGTTTTCATTAGGTAGTATTTTGGTTGTTTTTGTTGGTTAGACTGGTTCCTAGGAGGAGGAAGAGGAAGCAGGAGCTGAGCTTGTGACAAGTTATGACAATCATTCTCCCCTTACCTGCTGAGAGAGAGAGAGAGAGAGAGGAGAGGAGAGCAGAGGGCGGAGAGCGAGAGAGAGAGAGATTGAGAGAGAGAGAGAGACGATGAGAGAGGAAGAGGAGAGAGAGAGAGAGAGAGAGCGAGAGCTGAGGAGAGAAGAGAGAGGGGAGAGAGAGAGAGAGAGAGGGCGAGAGAGAGACGCTGGAGCAGGAGATGAGAGAGAGTAAGACGAGAGATGAGAGGAGAGAGAGACGAAGAGAGAGAGAGAGAGACGAGAGAGAGAGAGAGACATGAGAGGACTTTACTGATATGCACCATATTTATGGGACATAGGCTGCCAGTTTTGGTACAGTACATCACCCAAGGGGAGTAGCTACCTCTGGGATCCGAACGTCTTCATGTAACAGTAGTGCAGAAGGCTTCTCATCATGCTTGAAACACAATGCCACAGGAAAACATCTTAGTTCATGAGATACATAAATATATACAGCTATAGATAGATAGATAGATAGATAGACAAGACAGACAGACAGACAAGACAGACAGACAGGACAGACAGCCGGGAGGACAGACAGACAGACAGACAGACAGACAGGACAGACAGACAGGACAGACAGGACAGAAGGACAGACAGACAGAAAGACAGACAGACAGACAGACATGACAGACAGACAGGACAGACATACAGACAGACAGACAGACAGACAGACAGACAGACAGATAGATAGATAGATAGATAGATAGATAGGATAGATAGATAGATAGATAGATAGATAGATAGATAGATAGATGAGTAGATAGATAGATAGATAGATAGATAGATAGAATAGATAGATAGATAGATAGATAGATAGATAGATAGATAGAGAGTAGATAGATTAGATAGATATATAGATAGATAGAAAGATAGATAGTAGATAGATAGGACAGAGATTCCCCCCTCCAATCTCTCTCCCCTCACTGACTTTACTCCTTTCTCACTCCCCTTCCTTCCTCCTATCCATCCTACATCTCCCCCTTCCACATTATACCTCCCTCCTCTCTCTCCCTCCCTCCCTGTTTGATACTATCTCCCTCCCTCCCTCCATCACTCTCACTGTCTTTGTACCCTCAGCATGTTGTCCTGGGGTCAGCTGTCTATGGACACTGTTGACACTACATTCCCTCCTCCTCCCCTACCCTCACTCTCCCTCCCTCCCTCCCTCCCTTCCACTCCCTCCTCCCTCCTCCTCCCTATCCCTGTTCTTGGTACCCTCAGCATGTTGTCCTGGGGTCAGCTGTCTATGACACTGTTGATTTACTACCCTTTCCCCCTATCCCTCCCCTCCCATCACCCCTCTCTTCTCTCTCTCATCTCTCTCGATCCATACCTCTGCATGTTGTCTGGGGTCAACTGTGAGACTCTGACAGCTGTTGACACTTCAGACACAGAGGGTGGTATGTCACGCCCCAACGACCTCTTCGTCTCACCTGGACCAATGGGCGTTCAAGGATACCAAGGGTTAGAGGTCAAATGTACGTGTCATGGACCAATGGGGTGCAAGGATACCCAAGGCGTAGAGGTCAAATGTCTGTCATGAACCAATGGTCGTAGATAGGATAGCAGGGGTTTAGAGGTCAAATGGGGTCTGCCATTTCAGAGCGAGGAGATCTGCACTGTGACTGGAGAGAGAGTTACCTGTTCGGTTCCCTGTTAGATGTGCTAAGCTACCAGGTAAATTTACCAAAGTTACTGGAATGTTCTGTGGTAACTTTGGGAAATTTATACTTTGAGTAACTTTATTAAAAGTATTCCTATATAGTGTTGTCTGTGTCCATATTGTCCATGCGTTTTCAAAGAAAAATAGCCTCCAACTAATGAAAAAAAGCAGATCTAATTCAACAAAATGGCATTATTTTAAAGTATCTCGAAACTCTGACAACTATGAACTTTTTTCCCAACTGCCACCAGGGGGGGTTTTGGCGCAACACATTTGACAACAAAAGACCATATGGACAGGTCAAATAAATCTAGTATAAGTTATATTTCATGATTGAAACCCTCATATTAAACACCAATGCTATTTACTAAGTGCATGGTTTATATTTGCAACCCTATTTTCCTGTATCGGTCACATGCAAATAATGGCAAGTCCCTTTAAAGGAAAGGAAGCCACAAGTTAGTAATTGGAACAACGCCGGAAAATGGAGACAACAGTTCTAGCTGCCTCATATCAAACAGAGGACTTAAGACACAGGAAAGGAAAGGAGCGCCAGGTGAATGGATGCCAGGTTAGATATTGGAACCCAGCATCTGAAGGAAATGAAGCCAGGGTTTTAGACCTATTGAGAACCCAGGCCTCTGCAGGAAAGGAAGCTAGGTTAGACTATTGGAAACCCAGCCTCTGCAGGGAAAGGAAGCCAGGTTATACTATTGGAACCCAGCCTCTGAGGAAAGGAAGCCAGGTATAGGACTATTGGAACCCAGCCTCTGCAGGAACGGAAGCCCAGGTTTAGACTATTGGAACACCCAGCCAGTCAAGGAAAAAGAGACCAGTTTAGGTGTTGGAACTTATACGGGATGAAAAGAAGGCCGGTTAGAAAGGGAAAGGACACCAGGTTAGAGTGTTGGAGCATAGACGGTGTGTTAAGAGAACAGTCTATGCTCTCAGAGAAGCCACTCCTGTTGTCTGTGTGTGAGTCATGACAGCTGAGTTCAGAGCATGGGAGACACACACACACACACGCACACAGGACACACAGACACACAGACACACACGCACACACACAGACACACAGACACACACACACAGACACACAGACACACGCACACAGACACACACAGACACACAGACACACGCACACAAATAGGAAAGGTATAAACGATTGAGGCTAGAAAAAGATTTTGTGAGCTATGCCTCCAGAAGAAACCTGTAACTATATCCATAACTCTTATGGCATCTCTGACCCACTGTATGACACTGCAAAAAAAAAAAAACACACACACACACACACACACACACACACACACACACACACACACACACACACACACACAAACACCACACACACACCACCCACACACACACACCACAACACACCACACACACACACACACACACACACTCCCACACATTGCACTCACCAAAGGTAGACTGGGTTTCCCACAGATGGGACACAGTTAGCCAAACATGTTAGAGTATATTCCTGACACTGTATTTTAGCAGATAGAGCAAGTGTGGACATAGAGGAGTGTGAGTGTGAGATGGAGAAAGTGTGTGTGTAGAGAGAGAGAAAAGTGTATGTAGAGAGAGAGATGTGTGTGGTGAGAGAACGTGAAAGATATATATAAAATTAAAAGAAAGAAAAATAATAAAAAAAAAAAAGATATGAACATAGAACCAGAAAGATATGATACAAAGGTTGTCTGTTGTGGTTACATCAACTGGATAAGACATGGCATAAGAAAATGGTTCAAACATATTTTTTGACACAATGGGCGGTGGTTGGCCGGTCTAAAAATACGGTTTCTATAGTCAGCGGATATTGATTCCTTATTTTTTTTTTAATAATTTAATTAAACTAAAAATGTAAACATCAAAGACAACCTTACTATTCAATTAAATTATTTGCGGCCGATATTAATTACACAGCCAGTTAATTTTATCCCTCTATGAGGCATGGTTACCGTAAAGATTACCGTAAGGAATCACTCGACTCACTGCAACAGCACTGGTTGATTAATCGATCAATGGGACCTCAGGGTCTCTTGGACCAAGATAAACTTGTGCATGAGCTGCTTTCTTGATTTTAGTGCTTGCATTGCACCTGGATCATCATATGGTAATAGCTTGAGGCCATTGAAAGAGATGTTCTTGAACCATCATTCTTTTTTTTGCACCTTTGTTACTAAGGTGACATAGGAATTGGAAGACTGGTTTTTACTGTCAGTAAGGTAGCAGAGGTATTTTATTGATAATGAATGATATGAGATGAATAAAAATATTGACATTAGTGGTGGCTAGTCGAAAAAAAAAAACCCAAGTAAGCCTGGCGCATTTATGTATCTAAAACATATTGACTTTTAATTAGGAAAACACATGTCGTTTGAATGGTAAACCATTTGATATAGTTACAGCATTTTATTTAAAAAAAAATGGGGTTATTGGATTCTTTTTTATTAGGATGACTGTGCTGCTGGTACAACCATGGCAATGGGGACTCCTTGTACTAAAAGACCCCGATTCGGGAAAGGTTTAAATTTGACAGACAAACTAAACAGTGCAAAGAGCTGATTCAACAAAACCCCGGACGATTATTAATTCCATTTCTTAGGAAGAACACACGCTACTCAGAGGTAGGTTGAATTAAACTTTTTGTAAATTTTTCAGTTTATACTTACTTTCAAATGACTTTGTATGAATGTCATTTTAATAGACCAAACAGACTAGGAAATTTGAAGAGAAATTTGCTTGAGTCCTTTTTTTGTGAAAAAAATGCTTCACCCGACACCTAGATGTCATTTTTAAAATTGCATACCACCCAAATGGCAAATGCTTTCTTTTTGATACAGAAAAAAAAACCTTCTCTGTGTTAATCACCAACAATTTTTTAATAAATTATCTAAATAAAATGTACCAAAAAGAGTGGGGTTGTTAAAAAAAAAGTATGCCTACCTAATTTGTACTGACTCTTTCTAAAAAGAATAATTTTCTTAATTAAAGGAACATTTAAAGGGGTTGATTGATAGACCCTTTAAATTGAGGTGCACTCGGGGCACTAAAAGAAAAACGGCGTTTTCCCCCTTGGGTTTTTAAAATAGATAAACTGGTACAAAATAGGGCCGCTGGTATGAGTCATTTTTTTACCCAAAACACAGTGTTTCCAATGATATGATGGAATGATCATGTGTTTGGGAAACCAGCCCAATATGGAGTAAGCCACATGAGGGGGTTTAAAAAGGCTCAAAAGTAAGACAGAAGAGCCTGAAGTTTGCTTTTTTAAAATTGGTTTTTGCTTTTTCATCCCATGGCAACGCCTTGCAACTGATATTCATAAAGGGTTTGTTCCAAAATGATAAGAAAAGCCAAAATCGATTTATTTTAATTGGTCGCTTTTCCAGTACCAATTTTTTCTATAATTCAGATAGGCCTATTGCGTAAACTATCTGGGGCAGGTTCTCATTGCTTAATTGTAAATAGCTGGAGAAAAAGGTTCCAAAATTTTAAAAGATGCTTATTTTTGTTTGAACACCCCTTTCTACAACTTTCATTTTCCGAGTTATTTTTTACTAAGAGGAAACATGGAGGTTCAAACCCGACACAGAGGGTGAATGTCGGGTTTGGGGAAAGGGCGATCCGACGACATGATGGGTGGGAGCCCGGTTTTGGGTCTGGTTTTGCAGTCCCGAAGGTCGGAGAGAAGATAAAGGGGTTTGGTTCAAAACAAGAAAAAGCCAAAACTGATTTAGAAGGGAACAAGACCAAATTTGACAAAATCGACTGAGTTTTTTAAAAATATTTAAATTAAAGAAAAATACTTTTTGTAAGGGCAAAAAGTTCCCTTGCCATGGGTAACTAACAAGTTTTTTTCCTTATTTTTTTTGTATTAGGCTAACCATCAATCAAAACATATTTTATTGGTCACATGCCCCCTACAAAGGGGCAACATTACTGAAATGCTTACTTACAGCCCATAACCACAGGGATTTATTTTTAAAAAAAAATAAAAAAAAACAACAAAAAAAAATGTCTTGAGAAAAAAAGAGCGAAATAAAAAAAAAGGACAGTGGGGGGGCTATATATACAGGGGGGTACCGTTGCAGAGTCAATTTTGGGGCACCGGCTAGTTGAGGTATTTTGAGGAAATAGTACATGTGGAGAGTTAAAGTGACTATGCATAAAAATTACGATAGCAGCGCAAAAAAAGGATGGGGGGGGGGGGCGTGCAATAGCCCGGGGTACCCATGTTAGCTCTTCGGAGTTTTTATGGCGGGGGGGAGAAGCTTTTGATAGTCTTTGGACCTAGATTGGCATCCGGGTACCGCTTCCCCGTGCGGTAGCAGAGAAAACAGTCTATGACTAGGTGGCGGGAGTTTTTGAAAATTTTTTGGGGGCCTTCCTTGAACCCCTGGTAAACCGTGGAAATGCTTTCCCCGGGATGTCGGGGCCGTAGCATACCCTCTGAGGCCTTGCGGTCGGAGGCCAAGCATTGCCATACCGGGGGTAGGAACCATCAGGATCTCTCGAGGGTGCAGCTGTAGAATTTCTAGAGGTCTGGGACCCATGCCAAAATTTTTTCAGTCTTGAGGGGTAGGCTTTGTCGTCCCCTCTTCCAACTGTCTTGGTGTGTTTGTACCATATTTTCTTGGGTGAGTGGACCCCAAAGGAAATTTAAAGCTCTCAACCTTTTCCATACAGCCCCTCGTGAAAAGGGGGGCGTGCTCATCCTCTTTTTTTTCCTGTAGTCCAAAATCTCTCCTTTGTCTGGGTCACTTTGAGGGGGGGGTTTTTGTCCTGGCACCACACACCGATCTTGCCCTCCCCCCTATAGGCCGTCTCATCGTTGTGGGTGATCAGGCCTCCACTGTTGTGTCTGGGAAAATTAATGAGGTTTTTGGAGTGTGCCGGCCCATGCGTCGGGGTTAACAAAGTACAGGGGCTGAGCACCCCCCCTAGGGGCCCCCTGTTGGGGATCATGTGGCAATTGTTGTTACCTCCCCTTACCACGGGGGGTGGCCCGTGGGAAGCCCAGGATCAGTTGCGAGGGGGGTTTTTGTCCGGACCCTTAGTTTAGTGATGAGCTTAGAGGACTATGGTGTTGAATCTGAGCTGTAGTAAATAATAGATTCTCACGGGGTGTTCCTCTTGTCCAGTGATAAGGGATGTGGAGTGCAATAGGATTTCATCATCTTGGATTTTTTGGGGGGCGGTGTGAAAATTGGGATGTTTTGGGGGTTTCTGGATAATGCTTTTGATGTGACCCATGACCCCTTTCAAACCCTTTTCAGGGCAAAGACTCAGTGCTAAAGGTCGTAGTCTTTTGGGCAGGTTTTCTTAGGTCCTTGGGCACGGGGACATGTGGTCTGCTTGAAACTGTTGTATACGACCAGTCAGGGACTTAAAAAATGCAATGAGGAATTTGGCCTTTGGCCCAGCCATCCGGGGGAGTACCCCCTGCTAATCCGTCGGGCCCTGGGGCCTTGTATTTGACCTCTTAAAAGTCTTACTCAAGGGCTACGGAGAGCGTCAAAGTCATCCGAACGCGGTGCTCTCTCATGCTTCAGTGTTTTTGCCTCGAAGCGAGCATAGAAGGGGTTTGCTGTCGGGTAGGTTTGTGTCACGGGGGCCCCGCGCTGTGTTTCCCTTTGTAGTCGTAATAGTTTTCAAGCCAGCACATCCGACGATCGTCAAGCCTGTAGTACATTCAATTTAGTCCTGTATTGACTCTTTGCCTTTTTGTGGTTCGTCGGGGTCTAGCGGGATTTCTTATGCGTCCGGTTAGAGCCCCTTTCCCTTGAAACGGCAGCTCTCCCTTTTACTCAGTGGGGATGTTTCCTGAAAATCCATGGCTTCTGTTGGGGGGATTACGTAGGTCACTGGGGGGACGAATCATCGTGCACTTTTTGATGAAGCCGTGACGAATGGTGTACTCCTCAATGCTGTCTGAAGAACCCCGGAACATTTCCGTCTGTGCTAAAAAACAGCCCGTAGCTTAGCATCTCGTCTCGACCACTTTTTTATTAACCGGTCACTGGGCTTCCTGCTTTTTTTTTGTTTATAAGCAGGAATCAGGAGGTGGGTTTTTTGGGTCAGATTCCAAAAAGGGGGGAAGCGAGGGAGAGCTTTGTTGGTCTCTGTGTGGGAGTAAGGTGGTCTGATTTTTTTTTTTCCCTGGTTACACATTAACTGCTGGTAAAATTAGGTAGAAACGTTTTAATTTTCCCTGCTTAAAATCCCCGGGCCACTAGGGCCTGCATCGGGATGACGTTTTCCGTTGATTTATGGCCTTGTAAAACCTTCTGGCAATTTTAAAGGCCAGCATTGGTTTTGGGGAAAATAACGCTTGAAAAATATAGAAAAAAATCTCTTGGTAAATGTGTGGGCTCAGCTTTCATAAATACCTCCCTCGGCGACAAAACTCGAGACCCCTTATTTTTGTTTTTTTTTTAAGCTTTTGTTTAAAATATACACGCCCCGCCACCCCTTGTCTTCCCGGAGTCAGCCGTTCAAATCCTGCCGATGTACGAAAGCCCGCTGCGAAGTTTCATTGTCGTCGTTCACCCACGACGGGGTTAAACATAAATTTAAGTTTTAATGTCCCTTGGTAGGTAACCGTATTTAATCATCCAATTTTTTTTAAAATGTTGACGTTGGCAAATGGTTTTGTGGAAAGGCATTTTACTCGCTCCCCATGGGATCCTTACAGGCACCCCGTCTACGTCCACTATCCCGTCTCTTCCTACGCGAATGAGGGGGTTTTGGCTGTCGGCGTCTTTTTTTATACCCATCGGGGCCCCGCCTCGTAAAGAAAAATTTCGTCCAATACAGGTAAATCGCTGTCCTGTATCCGAAGCTCTTTTTGGGTTTATAAGAGACGGGGCAGAAACATTATGTACAAAAAAAATTAAAAAACGGGGGAAAAAAACACACATAATGTAAAATTTGGTTTTAGAGGGCTGAAAAACGGCACCCATCTTCTCCCGCTTTTCTCATGCAATGCTTATAATTTTTCTTGTCTAAATTGTTGATCGTGTCTTTCTTTTTCAGTGTTTTTTGTTGGGTTCTTTGGTTGTCCCTGTCATAAAAAAAAAACAACCCTTTATCATAGACTTTAACAGTTTTGTGGTGTCCCCTAGCTACCTTTAAATTTAAAGCCAATAACTAAAGTTTTGGATAAAAGCTTTTTATAAATGGCTAAAATGTCAAAGTTATGCTGGGTTAGGCATGTATTTTTTTCACTTGTGGCCCCTTTGGGTAGGGCCCAGGGGTTTGGGGAAACGGTGCAGAGCATCTAGGGACAATATATTATATATATATATATAATTATATCTCTCTCTATATATATATTATAATATATATATTATATAGTGTCCCTCATATAGAAAAAAAGGCTGACTTCGTATATAGATGTACATCTGTTGTATAAAAAATAGTGCGACTATACAGTTGTAGAGTACTGAAGTGATCACTTTCACATGTCTGTTTCTTTCTCACGCAGAAGTGGAAAATGTGAAACTGTCCCTCACTGAGTTTTTGGCTTCCTGTATTGACTCCCTCCCACCACTGGCTTTCACCCATCAAAGGCCCAACCAACCATGTTGCATCCCCCCTCCATTTTGGCCAACGCGCTCAGAGCCAACGGTTTATTGTATTTTATACTTTGTCCTGAAACCTGCCAGTCGCTGAAAGCCCAGTTGCCCCAGAGGGCCCCTGCAGATGTATCTACAGGGAAACAGAGGACCTATGGACAGATATAATCTTTTCCCCAAAGCGCATCGATACCTGCCACATTCTTTGAAAAGAACCATGCAGCCCATCAGACAGTAAACGGGGGACCCCCTGAGGGCTCATTCTCCCCGTGGCAATATCTATTGTCAAGAAAGAGGGCAATTATTCCCTTTCTCCCCCCCACCACTGGGGTCAGCGGTTCATTTGGCAAATTTATTTAATTTTCCCAAAATCACAGCCCGCTTTTCGCCACAGGTCCCCGTTGCCAAGAGGGCCCCTGCACCCCAGCCACTTTTAAGGGAGAGAAATCGATGGGCCTAGAATCTTCCTTCAGTGCTGCCCTCCATGCCTTCCAACAGTCTTTACGATGATTCTGCCACCAAAGCAGACAGTAGAGGATACCCATGAGGGCCAGTTGCTACAGAGACCCCTCAGCACTCTACTGTTTATTTTGGAGTGTAAGATAGCAGCTAAATGCCCTGTCCCAATGCTGCCTCCTAGTCTGCCCTGCTTGACTTGACTACAACTGCCAGGGGGGGGCAGTAAGAACCACCAAAATCAATGTCCAGGGGGAAGCGCCTTTTCCCTACCACTGTCCCAATCTGCCAGGGGGGGCAGTAGGGAAACCAACACGTGTCCTTTCCGGGGGGGGAGCCGTTTTCCCCTTTCCCCTGTACACACAGAGGGTTTTTTTGGCTAATAAAAATCCCCCTGCCCTGCAAAAATGCTCTAATCCTGACCTGCACCACAACAATGACCCAAACAGCTATGGGGAAAACAGTTGAGGGGACTACAAAAGGGTCAGTCGACACAGAGGAAAAGTTCCATTTTCAACTGGGTGTAAAATCCTCCGGTCTGCAAGCATCACAAAAAACAATGACCACAACAGCCAGAGGAGAAGTTGAGGACCCACAGAGTGCTCAGTTTTAAAACCCGAGGCAAGTGCAGTTGCCCACGTCAAGGAGGGAACTGATGGTGATAAAAGCCCTGTCCCACACTCCCCCAAGCCCGGCATGCTCCATGAAAAGGACCCAAACACCAGGCAGAAAGGGGGGGGCACTAGTGAGAGGGGATCGCTGCCCTCATCTCCCAGTGGCCCAGATGCTAACTTAACCTGGAACCCTCTGCCCCCCATGACCCCTAGACCCCGTTAGGTGGACCCCCATAGCAGGTCGAGGATGGGGAAACCAGTCCGGGCCTGGAAGAGGCAAAGGTTGGGGTCCTATTTTTCATACTACTCTACGGGTTTGGGTCTGTTCCATTTTTAAATTCAAAGCATTGATTAATCCCTGAATTTACTGGAATTTAATGGAATTGACCCCCAAACCCCGCTACTCTATGCTCATAGTATAAAAAATCCCCCTTACTAGGTAAAAATTTTTATTACGTTTTGGGGGTTGGGCCCCGGAGAACTCCTGGCTTTATAAAAAACGGTTTTTGGGGTAAAATAAAAAAGTTACCTCAATTACGTCCCCAAATTGTGTCCCCCGAGGCCACAAAGTATGTTTTTCACTCAAATGTTATTGAATGTAAACTTTGGGAAAAATATTACTTCTAAGTCAATGTTTCTTGTTAGGATTTTTTGGACAGGCAGACATTGAGAGTGAAGAGGGGAGCGTCAAGGAGGAGGGGGAGCCCGGGGGGGTTTAAAGGGTTTGAGCGGACCGTGCCCACCCCAAGAGCTCCGGGGGGAAAGGGGTTCATAAGAGAGAGCAGGGGACCATCCGGGGAAAGAGGGGGCTTTCGGGCCATGAACCTCAAGCAGAAAGTCTTTTTTTAAAGAGGGAGGAAAAAGAAAAAAATAAAAAACCCCTGAAAAAGATGTTGAACGGTGAGGAAAAGAGAAAAGGAGATAAGGCAGAGGGGAAAGAGCAAAAAAACCCCATAAAAGCTGAAAAAAAGGGGGGAAAAGTTAAAAACGAAAAGAGAGAGAGGAAAGAAAAAGGGGGAAAATACGGGAGAAAAAGGGGTTTTAGAGGGCTGTTTAAAAACCCAAAATTCCCTGATGAAAGCAGGTTTTAAGAAAGAGAAGAAGTGGTCGAGTGTGCCCCTCTGGCTCCGGGACGTTTGTTTTTGGAGCCAGGGTGTTTTTTTGTGTTTTTTGGGTTTTTTGGTTTTTTTTCTGTTGGGCATTGGGTTTATTTCTATTTTGGTATTCCCTGTTGTGTGTATTTCTTTTTTTGGGTCTTTGACCCCCAAATGGGGAGGTAAACGAGGGGTTCACTGTCGGCTCTTTTATCTCTGTTTGGGGGACATATTTATTCTGTATTTTTCTTGGGGGAAATTTGTGGGTTTTTTTTCCAAGTAAGTCATTGTCATTTTTGGGAATTCACTATCGTCTTTTTTTTTGTTTTTAGGGCTTATTATTAAAGTCATCATTTAAACTCAACGCGTTTGCGTTTTGGGTTTCTGCTCCCTTTCAAGCGATCGTGACAGAAAAACCCACCAAAAAAGGCCCAAGCAGCTGTCAAGGGAAACCCGGGTTTAGGGACGCCTATCAGGATTCAGGGCTTGGGAGGGGGAGATACTGGAGGAAAAGGGGCCCCCTTTTGGGGCCCCCAAAAACCCCCGGAGAATATCGCCGCCTCGTAAAGAGTTTGGGGGGCAGCTAAACCCAGAGGAGGCTGTATGAAAAGGCCCCAGGGAGCCCAAGGCTGGAACCCCGTGGGTACTCCCCAAAACATTTCTTGGGGGGGGGCTTTAAAGGGAGTTTTTGGCAAAGTCAGGTAGGAGACCTGCCCCTACTCCCTGGACTTACCGTGGAGAGCGAGAGTACGGGCAGACACCGTGTTACGCAGTAGAGCGCATGGTGTCTCCAAACCGCGGGAAATACCCCCCCCCGGTTCAAAAACATTCCGCCCCCCGTATCGGCCGGGTGGGTTGAGCGTTGACCCGGATGTCATGAACCCGGGGCCCAACGAAATCAGGCCACCAGTGCTTTTTTCTGGGGCCGGCTACATGGAAACCACCCAAAGCGGGTTTTCCCCGGGTTTCGCCCTAACCCGGTGCGGGTTATTCCCCTCCCCGTCCCGGTCGGGCACGGGGCTTTCAACCCGGGAAAGGTTTGGGCGGGCTCAGTGCTCAAGGGGGCCAGTAAGCCTGCACGGTCCGGTATGCCCGGCCCCCCCTCCCCGCTCCGCCCAGCCCACCATTTGCCTACACCACGCCCCAACCCTTTCCTGTGGTTCCCCGAGTCCTGTGCGTCCTGTTGTTTTGCTCCCCGCACTGGCCCTTTTAGTGCGCCCCCAAAGGGCCCTGCTCCTGTTCCTTCTCCCCCCACTGGGCGTTTTTGTGACCCCCCGGGGGTCCCATGCCCTGTTCCGCCTCTCCGAAATGGTTTATGTGACCCCCCGGGGGTCCAGCTTTGCCTTTTCCGGCTCTCCGCACTGGGGCCCTTTATTTTAAATTTTCCCCAGGGCCCAGTTTGCCCTGTTCCCGGCTTCCGCACGGGGCCCTTTATGTGCGCCCCCCGGGGTCCAGCATGCCCTGTTCCTTCTCTCCGCACTGGCCCCTTTAGTGAGTCCCCGGGGCCCCCAAGCATGCCCTTTTCCGGCTCTCCGCACTAGGTTTTATGGGGTTTTTCCCAGGGTCCACCCTACCCTGTTGCTTCTCCCCGCACTAGCCCTGAGATGGGGTGTCCCCCACCCCGGTTCCCTCCAGTTCCGGCCCCACGCAAAAGGCCTGGGTTTTGCGCCTCAGACGGCCAGAGTCTCCCCGTCTGCCCAACGGGGCCCAAACTCCCCTCGGGCCCTAAGGCGCTTAAAACTGGCCCCCTTTTTCTGAGCCTGTTTAAGCCCCCCGTTTGCCAGGGCCCTTCTGAGCCGTCCCCCAGCCCGGACCCGCTAGAGCCTTGCCGACAGGATCAGCCAACCCTTCCGCCAGACAGGAAAACCCAGAGCCTTGCCAGACGGGATCACCCAAAGGGGCCTTCCGCCAGCCATGAGCAGCCAGATCCGTCACCCAGCCATAAAGCACCCAGATCCGCCAGCCAGCCATGGGCAGCCAGACCCGGTCACCCACCCCTGAGCAGCCAATCCGTCGGGCCGGCCATGGGGCAGCCAGATCCTTTCCACCCAAAGCCGGAGCCCCAAATTTCCGTCGGGCCACCATGGGGCACCCAATCCGTAAAGCCAGCCATGACACCAAATTTTCCGGGGCCAGCCAGGAGCACCCCAGATCCGTCACCCAAAGGCCATGGCACCCCCGATCCGCCCGCCACCCATGACACCAGATCCTTCAGCCACCCTTTAGCAGCCAATCCGTCGGCCAGCCATGAGCACCCAGATCCGCGGCCACCATGACAGCCAGTCCGTCAGCCAGCCATGAGCGGGCCAGATCCGCCCAGCCACCTAAAGCAGCCAGACCCTTCACCCAGCATGACCCCTTTCCAGCGGGACCCGCCAGACCCCGCCCAAACCCCGGGATCCCCCAGACCCTTTCCAGCCAGGACCCGCCAGAGCCACCCAGCCGGGATCGCTTGAGTTCCGGTGCTGTCCCTTACCCCGGTGCCCCCCCTTTAACCCTGGTGTTTCCCCCTTAAATTTCCGGGTACTGCCCCTTAGCCCCGGTGCCCCCCTTTTAGTCCGGTGCTCCCCCTTTAGTCCGGTGGGGCCCCCCTTAACCAGTGGGGTTTATTTGGGGGGGGGTTTCATGTGGTTGGGGTGGGAAGCGGATAGTGACAAAGGGGGGGGGGCCCAACGCCCAGGGCCAGAACCGCCCCCAGTGGACAGCCCGCCCACCAGCCCCTCCCCTAGACTGTATGTGGTGCCCCCCGGGAGGTCGACCTTTGGGGGGGGGGTACTGGAACTCTCCCCGGGGACTTTTTTGATTTGACCAGGGTGTTTTTTTTGTGTTTTTGGGGTTTTTGGGTTTGGGTTATTTTGGGGCTTTTGGGGTGTATTTCAGGTTGGTATTTCTGTTGTGTGTATTTTGGGTTTTGGTCGGGACCCCAATCGGGGGAAAAGAGTTAAAATGTGGCTCGTTATCTTGTTTTGGGAGCCATTTTTAAATTCTGTATGTTTTTTGGGGGAAATTGTGGGTTTTGTTCCAATACAGCCCTTGTCAGGTTGGACTTCACTACCCCGTCTTTTTTTTTGTTTTTTCCGTGCGGGCTTATTAAAGTATCATTTCCTAAACGCGCTGCGTTTGGCTGCTCCCTTTAAAGAGATTTTACACTGGGGAAGCTGAAAAGAGGGGAGAAAGCTCAAGCGGGCTCCTGGAGATGGAGCAAAGATTCAAAAAAAAGAGGGAAAAAGAGAAAAAAGAGGAGGAAAGGAGGGAAGAGCCCGGGGGAAAGGGGAAAAAAAGGGGGGCCAGTGGGGTAAAACTGAAGGGTGATAGAAAAAGCGGGGAAGGGGATAAAAGTTTGGAAATGGAGAGAAAGACTGGGTAAAAAAGGGTGAAAAGGGAGTTTCCCTTATTTTTGCATGCAAGAAAAAAAAGAAAAAAAATTTTTTTTTAAACTCTGTTTTTTTTTTTTGTAAAGGGCATCCCTTTAAAAAAACTTATAAACACAAATTTTTACTTTTCACAAATTTTGAATCCAAAATCGACATAAGCCTCCTCATTTTGAAAGGTTTGGGTTGGTTTACAAAAAATTAGGTTGAAAATATGGCAAACAAAGCCTATAAAGGGGGAAAAGGTAACCCAAATTCCCAGTGTTAACTATGGGATAAGTAAAAAAATTTCTAAAAAAAAATTTTCCAAGCTCTCATCCAATAAAATAAAACAAATGTTTCTGGAGTAATGCAGGTGTTGGTGCCCCTAAAGAGACTGCAAATAGCAAAAAAAAGGCACCAAAAAAGGGTTTGCTTTTGGGGTTTTGAGATGTTTCCATAGAATTACAAAAATGCACTCAAATGGCCGACTGTAAAGGAAAATAAATTAAAATTTTTTTTTTCAAAAAATGTACAAAGCCCAAAAACCCCTATAGTGTTTAAAATGGTTTGGGTCAAAGACGACTGAAAAGGGCCCAATAGGAATCTGGATCTTTTTCTGGTCCTTTTCTTTTTACCTTCTTTTGTTTTTTTAAAAAAAATTTAGGGTTTTTTTTTTCATTCGTAAAATGTAATAATTACAAAAAATTTTAATTTTTAAAAACAATTTATAAAATACTGTTTATTTAATAAATTTTATTTGTCTTCTATGTTTTGCCTTTGAAGCTTAAAATTTTTTAATATAATGTATGGGCTGGAAACCCCCCTGAGGGGGGTTTTTTTTAATTTAAAAGGGGGGAGAGATAAGGGTAAAAAATGAAAACTTTTTTCCATTACAGTTTCTAAAATGATGATGGAAGGTAAATTTCCCCCTGAAATTTTTTGGGCCCCCGGGAAATGTAAACAAAAGGGTTTTTGAAAACATGCCCTTTTTGGGCTATCAGCTTGATCTTTCACTCAAAAAATCATATGAATCTTAAACCCTTTAAATTTAAATTTAAAAAATTTTTCAAATTTGAAAAATAATCGTATCAGAAATCTTATCTTTTCAAAAAAATTTGGGGTCCCAATTATTGGGTGCCTAAAATTATTTTTTAACAAAATCTAATTGAGGGGAAATTTTTAAAGTATTCAGACCCCTTGGGCTTTTTCCCCCACTTTTATTTTCCCAAAATTTTATTTTAAAATTTTTTTTTTCCCTCATCAATCTACCACAATACCCCATTTAAAAAAAAGTTAGAACAGGTTTTTTTAAATTTTTTATAAATGTATTTTAAAATAACAAATGGAAAAATTCTTTACATAAATATTAAGGGGCCCCTTTTCTCAGTACTTTGTCGAAAACACCTTTGGCCCCCCCCCGGATTAAAAGTCGAGTCTTCTTTGGGGATGACGCTACCAAAACTTGGCACACCTGTATTTTTTTAGGAGGGTTTTTTCCCATTCTTTTCTGCAGATCCTCTTTAAGTCTGTCAGGTTTTGGTAGGGGGGGGTCGCTGCCCACTATTTTGGGGTTTCCCGAGTATTAGATCGGGTTTAAGTCGGTTTTTTTGGCTGGGGCCCCTCAAAGGGCATTCAGAGACTTGTCCCCAAACCCCTCCTGCGTTGTCTTGGGGTGTGTGCTTTGGGTCTTTTCCCGTTGGAAGGTTTAAACCCTTTTCCCCAGTTGAGGGGGGGCCTGAGCGGTTTTTGAGCAGGTTTTCATCAAGATTTTTCTGTAAATTTCTCTGTTTTTTCTTCCATTGATTTGATAGTCTCCAAATCAAATCAAAAAAATTGTATTTTTTTCCCTGTGCCGAAAACAAAAGGGTTAGACCTCTGTAAATGCTTACTTACAACCCCTTTAAACCAAAAAAATGCAGTTCCCAAAAAATAGAGTTTTGAAAATATTTTCTAAAAACCCCTAAAATAAAAAAAAAATAAAAAATTAACACAAAAAAATAATAACGAGGCTATATAAAGGGGGGCCGGGAAAAGGTCAATTTTGTGGGGGTACAGGTTTTTTGAGGTTAAATTTTTACATTTAGGGAGGGGGGAAAAGTATAGAAAAGATAAAAAAACGTGGTTTGCAGCGTTTTAAAAAACAAAAGGGGGAGGTGTCAATTTAAAAAGCTGGGGGCCTTTTGATTAACTTTTCCCAAATCTTATGGGGGTTGGGGGGAAAAGCTGTTAAGGGTCTTTTTTGGGCAGACTTGGGCCTTTTGGTTTCCCCCTTGCTGTGCGGTACAGAGAGAACCCTCTCTTTACTTGGTGACGGGTCTTTTACAAATTTTTTTGGGCCCCCTTCTGACCAGCCCAGTATAATAGGGCCGGATGGCAGGGGAAACTTGGCCCCGTGATGTACTAGGGCCCTACGCACTACCCCCTGTAGCGCCTTAAAGGGCGGGTGCCGAGCAGTTTCCATACCAGGGGGTGATGCAACCGGGCCCGGATGCTCTCGATGGGGCACGAGGAATTGGGACCCCAAAGTCAAAACTTTTTAGTTCCCGAGGTTGGAAAAGGGGGTTGTCGTGCCCTCTTCAAACTGTCTTGGGGTTTTTTTGGCCTTTATGTTTTTTGGTATGTGGGGGACCAAGGAACTTGAAACTCCGACCCCCCTCCACTACAGCCCGTCCCCCAAGTGGGAAAGGGGGTGTTTCCCGCCCCCGTCCCTGAAAACCTCCCCAGCATGATGCTTTCCCCCCACCATGCTTACCCTAGGGTGGGCAAGGTTTTTCCTCCCAAAAGTGATCTAAACCCGGGGGAAAAGGGGAGGGGGCAGCAGCAGAGGTTTTCCCCATGTGAGCTGAGTCCGTGGACAGCCTGTATCCCCCCCCCCAGACCCCGACAGTGGTTTAAACCCTGGCTAGTTCCAAAAAACTGGCTTACTAACAAAGGGCTACCAAAAGGGGAAAGGGGGGAGAGGAAAAGGGGGGGGAAGAGGGAAAAAGGGGGGAGAGGGAAAGGGGGAAAGAGAGAAAAGGGTTTCTCCATCACGAGGGAAAAGGAAAGGGGGGAGAAGACCCAGCAAAAGGAAGAGGGAAAAGGTGGAAAATGACAAGGAGAGTTTTCGGGCATCACTACCCCTAAAGGGGATCTCTTCTGGGATTTGTTTCCCGTCCCCTTTTTTACAGAGGAAACACCTTCGCGGGCAGCCCCGAAACTCCCAACCGGGCGGTGGATTGGGGCATAGACCTCCAGGTAGGGGCCGCCTTCCAAGTAGTCATGTTTTTCGTCTGTCCCAGGGTGAACGGCCGGCCCCATGGAGAAACCCACATCACAGAACTTTTAGACAGGGTAAAAACGCCGTTACTTCCCCCTGCGTCCCCCAAGTTTTTTTTTTGTGAAGAAGAAGGATGGGGGGTTTCGCCCGTGGATTGATTTTCCATGGTCTAAAACAGCACCCTCAAATACAGCTATCCTCCCCCCTCTGATTGGGTAGTATGAAAGGGGGTCATTAACGGGGCTTTAATTTTTCACAAAAAATTGGGGTTTCGGAGCGCGTAAACCTGGTGCGCATTTTGGGAGGGAATGAGTGGAAAGAAGCATTTAGTAAACCCCCTCGGGGCCCTATGGTACCTCTCATGCCATAGAGTTAATGAATTCCTTTATTTTTCCAAAACATTTTTGGGGGAAAATTTTCGGGGGGCTTGCTGGACAAAGGGGGTTTTGGTATATATTGTGGGCATTCTAATTTACTCCGCTACACGGCCCAGCATGCCCTGGTGCGCCCAGTGGGTTTGGGAGACTGTTGGAAAACATGACCTTTTTGCGAAGGCGGAGAAAAAGGGGTTTTGGGTTTTTTCAGGGGTCCACTCCTTTCCGGGACATCGGTTGTTCCCCATCAGGGGGTTTGAGATGGAGATTGAACCCCCCGTTTCCCGCCGGCGTAAAAGCAGACTCCCCCACCGGGAAAAAGGTTTCAGCGCTTCTTTGGGGGGTTTCCAAATTTCTACCAAAGGGGGTTTTCCGGGGCTTTGGCAGGGAACAGTCCCTTACCTCTCTGCAAAGGGGGGGCCGGTTTCGCTGCAGTGGTCCCGCGAGGGGAAAAAGGGGTTTTTTTTAAAAGTCTGAAGGCTTGGTTTTTCCTCGGTCCGGGGGCTGGCCCCATCCGGATCCCTCTTTGGGATTTTTTAGGTGGGGGGGGGGGTCTTTCCAGGCTGGGTCCGGGGCTGTGCGGGCCCGCTCGGGTTTCGCCACTAAAAATCTGCCCCCGGGGCTTTCTATTCTAAGAAACCATCCGGCAGAGGGCCCAAATTTTGATGGGGGGGGATAGGGAGCTGCTTTGGGTGTGGTTCAAGCCCTGAAAGGGGTGGAGACAAATTTGGTTGAGGGGGCTAAAAACCCCCTTTTTTCCTTTGACTGACCATCGCAAACCGGATACATCCGGGGAGCGAGGGGGCTGAATCCCCCGCCAAAACAAAGGGGGTCAAATTTTTTTTCCCCCTTTTTATTTTTAATTTACCTATAGACCAGGGGCCCCGAACGCTAAGGCAGACGCCCCCCCGTCCGACTATAAAGACACAGAGGAGAGGCCCTTGAGCCCACTCCCCTACTCCCGGGGGGGCTTTCTTTGTGGCACCGGTGGTTTTGGGAGGTGGGGGGGGGGAAAAAAGAGGGGGGGCTTTAAAGTTCCGGGCCCTACTCCTCCACAGTGTCCGGGGGGGTTGGAGGGGACGTTCCGGGGCCCAGGTTTTGCGACCGGTTTTATAACTGGGGTCAAAAGTCACCCCCCTCTGGTCATCCCGGGGTTTTTGGGGGACCCGTTTTCACGCTTAGTGAGAAGTATTGGGGGCCCCAAACCCTTTGCTAAAGGGGCGTGAGGGTTTAGTTTTTTCCCCCTGCTCGGTGTGCGCCCAGGGAAGGCCCCTAGACACCTTCCTAGGGGGAAGTTACAACCCCCACCCGTTTCCCCAACGGCCCTGGTTCCCCCTGTCGGTTTGGGTTTTTTCCCCGGACCTTACCTCCCCCGGGGAAAAACTACGAAACTTGGGGCATTTTGGATCGGTTTTTTAAAGCCCGCCCGTCTCATTCCCCGCCCGGGCCCCCCTACTTTCCCTACAAGCGCCCCGAGGCCCTGTTTTTCACCCCGTCTTTCCGGGACTAGGGGTGCCTGAGGATATAGGCTGATCGGGGTCCCCAGTTCACCTCTAGAGTCTGGAGGGCATTTTTGGGAAAGGCTGGGGGTCTCGATTACCTTCTCCGGTTTTTACCCCGAGAGTAATGGGAGGGGGAAGATTTAAACCCTGATGGGGGTAGGTTTTCTGGGGGTCAATTTTCCCCGGACCCGGGAAGAGAAAAGGGGGCGGGGTTTTAAATTCCCCCGGGAAATAACCCCAAAAATCCCCCCGCCCCTTCGTCCCCTAACCTTACGCCCCTTTTCGTGTGTTTTAGGTTACAGCCGGTTCTGGTCCCTTTCAAACAGAGCCAACCGAAGCCCCTTTTCGGTGGGCGATGGTTTCGGCGCTCGGAAGAAAAATTGGAACGCTGGCCCCCATGTCCATTCCCGCACGGGCCATCAGGCGGAAAAAGCGGTGCCTCTTTTACCGCAGTGGGCTTTCCCGTGTTTTGCACCCGGGGGAAAGGGGGGCTGGGTCCGACCAAACCTTTCCCCCCGCCCGCCCCGCCCGGAAACTTGGGGCGGGGGGGTTTGTGGGGGGCCCCCAAAGTCCCCGGGAAATTTAACGGGGATGTTATAAAGGGTTTCAAAAAACCCTTTAAATTTCCGCATTAAAACCCCCCGGGTTTCCCTGGTCTCTCCTCAGGCCGGGGGGTGGCTGGGCCATACAAGGGGAAGGAGGGACGAGAGGCTCCTCCGCCCCGTTGGAAAATCGAGGGGGCTCCGGCGTACTCAGTCCGTTCCATCTTGATTTGAGGGGGTTTGGAGGGGGGGCCCGCCCTTTCTCTTGGGGTGGGAGGGGTACGGTCCGGGAACGGGCGGGTCCCCAGGGGGGAAATTCAAAACCCTCCATGTTGGGGGCTTCCACGGAGTCAAACCCACTCGCCCTGCTCCCCGTTTTTCCCCCGGCCGTCCCCCAGGCCGGGGTCGGGGGCCTGGCTGGAGCCCCCGCGTCAAGGGGGGGGGGGGGTTTCTGTCACGGGAAACGCCGAGGGTGCTCCTCCTCCCTTTTCGGCAGGGTTCGGGGTTCGTCGACCCCGGGGTACTAGCTGCCACCGATCTATGTTTTTGGTGTTTTTACTTTTTTGGGGCCTGATTGTGTCACCTGTTTTTCCCCTTATGTGGTATTGTTTTCCCTATTTAACCCCCTGTCTTTTATTGTTTTGTTGTGGGTTATTGTTTTGTCATCGGCATTTTTCGTGTGCGGGTTTTTATTTTCCCCCAAAATGTGGAGATTGTTTTTTCTACTCTGGTTACTTTTTAGGGAAGTTGTTTTGAAGCCCCTGTGTCCCGCTTTTGGGCTTCGCCTACCGCATTTCAAACCCTCGCATTTTGACAAAATGTAGGTAGGGGGAAAGTAACTATGAAAAGAAAAATAAAAACCCCAGTACAGCAGTGTAAAAAAAAAAGGGGGGAGGTGTCAATGTAAATATCTGGGTGCCATTTGATTTTTGTTCAGCAGTCTTTTGGCTTGGGGGGTTTTGAACCTGTTAAAGGGGGGCCTTTTTGGGCCTACTCTTTGCCCCTGGTACCGCTTGCTTTGGGGGTAGCAGAGAGAACACCCTTTACTTGGGGGATGGATCTTTTGACAAATTTTTGGGCAAACCCCATAGTAATAGGGGCCTGGATTGTCGGAAGCTTTGGGCCCAAATGATGTACGGGCCCTAAAACACTCCCTCTGGGGGGGGCCTTACGGGGCGGATGGAGCAGTGGGCCCTACCGGCCCTGATTCTCTCGTGGTGCAGCCGTAGAACTTTTTGGGATCTTTGGGGCCAATGCCAAAAACTTTTCATCTCCTGGGTGGAAAAAGGGGTTGTCGTGCCCCCTTCAAGCCCTTTTGTGTGTTTTTGGGGCCCTGATAGTTTGTTGGTGCCCTGGGGCACCAAGGAAATTCAAAATCTTTAAACCCCCTCCACTACAGCCCTTTGATGTGAAAAGGGGGGGTTTCCCCCAAACCCTGTCCCTGCCCAACCTCCCCACAGCAAGATGCCCGCCACCACCATGCTTTTTACCTTTGGGATGGGGCCAAGGGTTCCCCCAAAAGTGATCTCATCCCAAAGGGAAAGGGGGGGGTTCAGCAGCAGGTTTTTCCCCTGTGAGCTGAAGGGCCATTTGGGCCACCCCGTAAATTTCCCCCCCCCAGACAGCGACAGTTTGGGTTTTTAAAAAGGCTACTATCACCCAAACTGGCTCGCTAAACAATTTTACCCAAAAGGGGAAAGGGGGGAGGGTAGGAGAGGAAAAGAAAGGGGAGGGGGGGAAGGAGGAAAAGGGGAAAGGGGTTTTCCCACACGACTTAAGAAGGAAAAAAGGGGGGAAGGCCCGGGGGAAAGGGGGAAGATGACAAGGAGAGTTGATTTGTCCCCCTTTACACAATAAAAGAACTCTTCCCCCCCTTCCCCCCGGGGGGTCTTTTTCTTCCTCTTTCCCCCAAAAGAGGAACACCTTTCCCCAGGCAGCCCCGAGCAGCCCATCCCCTGGAGAAGGCTAGCCCCGGAGGGTTTTACCTTGGTTTATACAGAGAAAACCCCCCCGTACTCAAATTGCTTTTACTTGAGAGGGGATTTAATTCATTTTAAACGACCCAAAGACCCAGAAAAGCTCCGTGGGCAGACTTTTCCCCCCGCTCCCCGTCTCGCTTTGGGAGGGGGCTTAGGAAAAACCCCCCCTCCTTTATCCCGCCCACCCCTTTTTCACCCGCCCCCCCTTTTTTCATTTATTAGTCCTCCCCTACAGGTCCCGCCCCCTGGGCCACCTGTTTCGGTTTAAATTGGGGTGTCGGAAAAAAAAAAAAAAAAACCCCCTTTCCCTTCCCCCCTTTTTCCCCCTTCCCCCCCCCCCCCCCTCCTCCCCCCTTTCTTTCCCCCTCCCCCCCTTTTCCGCGCTCTCTCCTCCCCCCCCTTCTTCCCTTTAAAGAATACTTAACCCAGGCTTTCTGCCTCTTCTACCCCCTTTTCCCCCCCCTCTTCCATTCCTACTCTCTTTCTTTCCCCCTCCTCCTCCTCCTCCTTTGTTCCCCCCCTTCCCCCCCTCCGTGAGAGAGGCAGGATGGGCACCTCGCTTAAATTATCCAGCTGGGGGCCCCCTGAAAAGGGGCGAGGGGGAGAGGAGGAGGGCTAGAGGAAGAAAAGGGAGACAAGGGGAGAGGGGGAGAGGGGGAGAGGGGGGTGAAAACACAGTTTGCTGTTGTGGTGTGATTGGGGTAGTTAATTTTAAAAACCACTAGAGCAAGCTGGACACTTATTTGGTGATTGCTGACCCAATGTGGCATTAACAGTCTAAAGCGTCATCTCCCAAACCAAAGAAATTTTTGGGAAAAATTAGTTTTTTTTGACATTTTTTATTTAAAACGGGATTGGGTTAAAAACCCCTCCTTTTTTTCATTGTGTTTTAGCTTTTTTTCCCCACACCCACACTGGGGAAAATTTTTCACTGACACTGAAATTTTTGTCTGTCTTGCTTTTGATAGTCACCTGCCCCTCCCTTTTCAAGAAGTTTTTCAAATATTCTTCATGGGGGTTTAAAACTAATGGTTTAAATTTTACTGTGTTCTTCCAAAACATACATGTTTTTCCAAGCAGACCCGTTTCTGGCTGGTCTAAATTTTCCCCTTCTAGGTAAAACTTTCTTTTAAAATGCCTACTAATTTTGCCTTTGATTAGTATATTTACTCTTATTTTCTGACTCACTTGTTTTGGGAAAAAGTGATAGGCAGATAAATTGACGCGCTGTACCGAAATTTAACGAAAGCGGGGAGTCAAAGAATCCGCTTAGATGATGCATTCTTTGAAATATTGCAGCTTCCCTGCTTTTTCGGAAATTTGGAAAAAACCCCGGGCTTTTAGACTTGGGTTACTGGGTTTTAAATAATAAAAATTTCCCCATTCAACGAATCAACAAGTCGGACATTTCAGAGTTTTCCCAGGTCCCCCCAGCTTGTGAAAGCGGCTAATTTTAAAAAACCCCCCCTAAAAAAAATAAAAGTTTTTAATATATTTTTACCCTAAATGGGTTTTTCGGGCACTGCCTCTTTTTTCTCTAAACACTGAGCCCTGAGCAAGTCATTATGGCCACGGGTTCCTCTGACCTGGCAGACCACCTGTGCTGTTCCATCTGCACAGACATTACACTGAGCCTGGGGCTCTAAGCTATAGCACATCTTCTGCAAGAGAGGCCCCCAAGGGCAGCCTGAATGCTGGACACCAACTTTTGTCAAATGGGCAGGGCTTGGGCAGAGACCGAATCTTCCAATCAACAGAGGGTAAAAAACGTGGGTACCCGCGGGAAAAGGAGGGAAAATGCTAAAAGGGCAGGAGTACAGCCAGAAGAGGAAACGTAGGGGAGATTAAAGGGCGTGAAAAAGGAGAGGCCCCCTGAAGCTGTTCTGGAGACGGACAGTAAGCTTATCTCTGTGACTGCAGGATGGGGAGACGACAGAGGACCAACATTCAAAACCAAAGAGAAATACATGAGGATCGAAAAAAGGGTAGCCCCAGATTTATGCTATTCAAGAAGGACATTAGTGTGCTTGGGAATTTCTAAAAGTGAGCAGCAAAAAGAAAAGTTCAAGGGAAAAGAGACGTCTACATTTTAAAAAAATATTGGGCCCCTTTCTAATTGAGGGCTAAACCCATAAAACAGTGCCCCAAAATGGTTTTTCAGCCAATGGTTAAATACAAGAACCCGTTCATTTTTGAAATGTAAAGTGTTTTAAGTCTAATAATTTTGCTTATTATTTTTGCTCTGTTGTAATTCCCATCTGTTTAAGCTGTTTGGGGTTTTTAATTGATATAACACAGGGCACCATTGAAAAAGAGACAATGGGCTCCCAATTTTGGGGGGTTTCCCTTTTATAAATAAAAGGAAAATGATAGAGGTAAAATGATAGCGAGTATTATGAGTAGTGGGAAATTTATGGAGAGGAAAAATAGAGGGGAAAAAATGAGGGGAAAATGGGGTTTTTTTTTTGGGGGGGGGTATGAAAAGAGGAAGGGGATGGAGGGAATATTATAGAGGGAAAGAATGGAAAGGAAAATTTTGACGTCTTGAGCAAAACCCCACGGTTTCGGCCCAGGCTGGGGTCCTCCTCCTTGTCGGGCGGGTTTCGGGGTTGTCGCCCCCGGGAGTACTAGTACCACCGTTTGATTTCATGTTTTTTTTTTGGTTTTTGCCCTTTTGTAACCTGTCCCTTGTTAGTATTTGATTTGGTTTCCTTTTTATTTATCTTTGTTTTGGGGAAAGGGTTATGTTGATTTTTTTTGGTCAGCTGTTGCTCTCTTTAAATTACTCTCGTGTTTTTTTGGGTTTTTCGAGAGCCCCGCAGGGTGTGGGGTTTATTGTTTTTTAAACGCACGTTTTTTATTTGGCGAAATTTGTTTTTTTTGGCCCCCCGGGTTTGGGTTGGCTGTTCGCCTGTTTGGTGCTCCCTTCATTTACAAAATTTGTTCAGGGAAAGCCCGGGGGTTTCCTGCGCTTGATTTCCCACCGCATCTACACCAGCTACTGACAAAATTTCACACATCACACCATGGAATCAGCGGGAAAACCCGCCCCAACGGACATCAGGGAGGACCTTTTCCTGCGTGGGCAGGAGGACAGGATAAAACCAGACGGTCACCCCCGGGATCGGGTGATGAACACTCTCCACCGATGGGAAAGCAGGGGGGTCCCCACCCCCCCCACCTACCGGACCACCCCAGGGTCAGTCCTCCGGCCCCCCTTCCGGAACCCAGGGGGATTGGGCTCTCCTCCCGAGGGCGTCCAAAGGCTGGGTCCCCGGGTTTGTCAAGGGGTTCCTGCGAAAAAGTGGAGCTTCCCTCCCCCACCGTACACCCGGCCCCCCCTGGGGACACGAGAGCTTTCTCCGCCCTCATCTGCTGTCCCCACCGCAAGGCGTTGGAGTGGGCCACGCCGAATGGGGGGAAATAGACCCCGCTACTTTACCCGGGGGAGTTCTCCCCCGCCGTTTCCCCCCGTGCCTTTTTTGGGACCACCCACCAAAAGGGGAAAGGCGGCGGGGGGTGTCTATTTACCCCCGACGGGGGATGAGGAGCCACGGGTTTTGCTTGGGAGTTCGGGACTCTATACCCAGATGCAGGGGGGAAAATGAGGGGGGCCCTCATAGACCACTTCTGCTGCAGCCCCCCGGGGGGGAAGTCCGCAGAGAGTTAGGTGCAGGGAAAACCACTTTGGGTCGTTTGACCAACTGGCGACAGGGCCCAATTGGGCCCCGGACCCCCCTGCCCCGCCCCCGGGGGACGCCCCGGGGGGGGGTTCCCCCTTTCCCAACCTTCCGGCACCCCGAACCGAGCCCTATGGAGCCGGAGGTGCTGGCGCTAGAAAAACGGAGGAGTGGGAAACCCGGGGGGGGGCCTTTCCCCGAAACCAACGTGGCCGTGGGGGGGCACACCCCCGGCTGGGTTTGGGGGGAAGGGTTCCCCTGGGGGTGGGGAACGGGCCACGTTTGGGGAGTCCCCCAGGGGGTGGCCCCCCTACTTCCCCAGAGCTTTCGGGCGTTCACAAAACCTTTCCCTTTTTGGTTTTCCACAGGTTGCCCCCTCGTTCCCGGGCAAAAGGCGCTAGTAGTTTTCGGGCCCGCAGCGGAAAATTTTGGTGATCGCCGGGTTCGGTGTAGATTTAGGGATTCCCTCCTTCCCTTTGAAAGCCTTTCCCGTACACCCCCGGATACCCGGGCCGTTGGGGCCGGGGAATTGGGGAGGTCACAGCACCCAGGTTTGAAAAAGCGGGGGGTTTCATGAGGAGACTTTCAGCTCTATTGTTTGGTCTCCTGCGAAATCCGGTGGGCGGGACCCGGGGGTTTGTTTTACCCAGGGACCACTTTTTCGGGCGAGAGAAACCTTTTAAAGGGTGGTCTGTTCAGTGTGAGGGGCTATGGGGTTTTTCCATGGGGGTAAACCCGGGGGAGCCAAACAAATGCCCGCACTGAAATTTTCCCCCCCGAGTAGAGGAGACAGGTGTTTAGTAAGAAAAGGGCGGCGCAGCCCCCGTTTCATAGACAGGGGGATTTGCGAAGATCCCCTTTTTAAGGAGCACCCACTCCCGGGGAGCCGTGTATCCATTGTGTAAAGGGGGGGGGGGGGGAAAAAGGAAGGCGAGGAAACTTACATCGCTGAGTCTCTGAACAGGGACACTTTACGGGCCCCCACTTCACCCCGTTTTCCTCAAGCTTTTTTTTTTTGTGAAGAAAAAAGATGGAGGTTTGCGCCCGTGTATTGATTACCCCCGGTCTCAATCAGATTACGGTAAAGTACATTTATCCACTTCGTCTTTTTGGACATGACGGAGTCATTACACGGTGTCAGTTTTTTCAAAAAAAAGGATCCCCCGGAGGGGAATATAATTGGGGTGCGCTTGGGAAGAGGGCGATAAAGGGAAAAGACGCATTTCACGACCCCCGGGGTCATTACGATTTTTTCGTCATGCCATAGGGGTTTAATAAATGCTCCCTCAGTTTTTCCAACCCTTTTTTAGATGAAATTTTCCGGGGGACATGCAGGGGCGGGAAGTCGTGTACATAGCGATTTTCCCTGGTGTACATTTCAAACCCGAGCTGAGCATTACCCGGGTTTGCCGAGTGTTGGGGAAAATGTTTGGAGCATGACCTAATGTCAAGCAAAAGAAATTTGTTTTTTCCCAGAATTCGGTCTCCTTTTTTGGGGATAGTTGTCTGCGTCAGGGGTGAAGATGGGGTTTACCGGGTGCAGCTGTGGGGAATTTTGGAAAACCCCAACCACTGTAAAAAGGGGGTGCCCCCATTTCTTGGGTTTTGGGGAATTATTACCGGGGGTTTTAAACCCGGGGGTTTTGGCCAGGTGGCAGTTTCCCAAAATTCTCTTTTTGAAGGGGGGTCCGGTGCGTTTGGGCGGTGGTCAGCGAGGCGGACGGGTTTTTGGGGGAGACGGGAAGGCCCGGGTTTTACCTCGGCGCCGGTTTGGCGCACCCGGACCCCGCTTTACCATTGAAAGGTAGAGGTAGACGGTCCGAGGCCGGTTTTTTGGGGGCCGCCTCTCACAACGGCCCCTGGCAAACCCTAAGCCCCGGGCCCTTTTGGTTTTTTTAAAAAAGCTCAGCCCGGGCGGAGGGGAAATTTTATGATGTAGGGGAAGGGGGGCTGTTAGCCGTGGTAAAAGGCCCCTAAAGGGTGGAGGCTTGGGTTTGAGGGGGTCAACCCCCTTTTCCCTCTTTTTTGAGGGCCCCCCGTAACCGGGAGTACACCCGGGCAGCAAAGGAGATGAATCCTCCCCAAAGGCCTGGGGGACTATTTTTTCCAACCCCGGGTTTTGGTTTAAAACATTACATCCCTGGGTTCCCAAAGGGGAAAGGGGGGCAGATGTCCTGTCTCGGCGGTATGAAAACGGGGGAGAGGTCCGTTGAGCCCCCCCTCCCATAAACCAAAGTTTTTTGTCGGGTTTCCCCGGTTTGGTATGGGGGCGATGCAGGGGATCGAGGGGGGGCGTTAGGGCCCGACCCAAGTCCTCCACAGTGCCCCCAGGGGGGTGGGACGTACTTTTCCCTCGAGGTACGCGATCGCCTCATTTTTGGGGGCTATACGCCCCCCCTCCTTGGACATCCAGGTATGGGCCCGGGACAGTTCCCCTCCCTTTACCATAAGTACTGGTGGCCAACTTTAGCCGGGAATTGGGGGTTTAAAATTCCCTCCTTTTTCGGTGTGTGCACAGTGTAAAGGCGGCCCAGACATTTCCCCGGGGGTAAGCACCCCCCCTCCCCGTTCCAAAAAGCCCCTGGTCCCCCTCTCGGTGGCTTTGTTACAGACCTTCCCCCCTAAAAGGGGGAAAATATACCCCTGGTCGTTGGGGGTTTTTTTTTTTGGGGTTTTTTTTTTTTTTTTTCCGGGTTCTCCCTTCCCAGGGCCGGTTTTCCCCACCGCTGGGGGCCTCGTTTACCATTCTTCCGGCATTAGGGGTTTACCCGAGGTTTATAGTGTCGATCGGGGCCCCCCCATTTCCCCTTTCAGAGGTGGGGGAGCCTTTAGGGAAGGGTTTTGGGTGTTTGGGTGACCCTTCCCTGGGGTTACCCCCCGGGGGTTTAAGGGGCGGGTTTTAAAAAGTTAAACCAGGATGTGGGGTAGGTTTTTGTGGTTTTTTGGCCGGGGCCCGGGCCAGAGGTTTGGGGCGGATACTTTCCGGGGGGCCGAAAAAGGGGCGCAAAAAAAAAAAAACCCTTTTCCGGGCCACTCCTCCCCCCAACCCCCCCTTTTCCCCAGTGGATTGGGTACCCAGCCGGTTCTGGCCCCCTTTGGGGCACGAGAGCCAGCCCCCAAGGCCCCTGCTGTAAATTGAGGGGGGTCCCGGCCCCGGGGAAGGAGACAGGAACGCTGCCCACTTTAAATCTGTAGGGGCCACCCATGGGAATAAGACGAGGGGCCGATCTCCACGCAGTGAGGGGCCTGTATACGCCCCTGGAACGAGCCCTGGCTCTCGACCAGAAACCTGCCCCCCCGGCCTCCCTGCCGGAAGCTGGGTCGGGGGTTTTTGTGGGGCCATTAAAAGCCCTGAGGAGGTTGAACGAGGTGTTTTACGGGGTTAGAACTCCCTATTGTTTTAAAGGAATTTTTAACCCCCTCGTTCCATGGTCTCTCCTCGGGCCCGGGTTGGGGGGGCTGGCCACCCCAGGATATGAGATAGAGAAGATTTCCTTTCCGCCCCCTTTGGAATCGAGGGGGTTTCCGGCGTAAAACTGAGGGTCCATCCTTGTTCGGGGACGCGGGGATGGGGGGTCCAATATCTGGGGTGGAGTGGGAGGGTTAGGGCCCCGAGGAGCGGGTGGGGTTCCGAGGAGGGACATATTGACCTGTCTCTGCGACCGATTTTCCATCGGGCATCCTACGCCCCCCTGCTCCGCGCCCGTCCTGGTCGCCCCCGAGGGGGGGGCGGCAAAACGGCTGAACCCGCGCGCCCAAGGGGGGGGGGTATGTAAAGGGTTTTTGGGCCCCGAGGCGGGTTTCCTCCCCCTTTGTTCGGGCGGGCCCGGGGCGGTGGGTCGCCCCCGGGGAGTACTAGCTACCCCCTTTTCGATTTTTTAATGTTTTTTTGGGTTTTGTCTGTTTGACCCTGTCCCTTGTTAGTATTTGTTTTGGGTTTCCCTATTTAGTTATCGTTTTTTTGGTCGGGTGTTATGTGTGTTTTGGTTTTTGTCAAGCTGTTGCTCTCGTTAATTCCCCAAACGTGTTTGTGTTTTTTTGGGAGAGTCCCACTGGGGTGCGCTATTGTTTTTTTAAAACGCCCGTTGTTATTTTTTTTGCGTAATTTGTATTTTGCCTCCCGGTTTTGGGGTTTGGGCTTTTCCCCTTTTTTTGGTGTGCCTTCATTTACAAAAGCCCCTGTTCACGAACCCCCGTGTTTCCTGCGCTTGTTTTCCACACCGCATCTAAAACCAGTACGGAAAAAGAAACAAAGGTTGTCTTTTGGTTTTATATAAAACTGGAAAAGACATGGAAAAGAAAATGTTAAAAACATTTTTTTAAAACAATGGGCGTTTTGGCGGGGTTCTAAAAATACTTTTCTATAGCCCAGGGAAAATTGTTTTCCTTATTTAAAATTTTTTACCAAAAATCCCAAAAACATAAATACCCCTACCTTCAATTACTTTTTTTGGGCCATAAAATTACACATCCAGCAAATTTTTTTTCCCTCTATGAGCATTTTTTAACCTTTAAAGATAGGGTTTAAGGTCACTCGACTCCCAACAGTTTGGTTGATTTAACGATCAATGGCTCAGGTCACGGCCCAAGAAAAACTTGTGGTTTAGCTCCCTTTTGTTTTTAGGGCTGCTTTTGACCTTTTTTGATCATAGGGTAATAGCGAGGCCATTGAAGGGGAGTTTTTTCTTGAACCCCCCCATTTTTTTTGGAATTTTGTTACTGAGGTGCCATAGACTAGGGAAGACTTTTTTTAAATGTAGAAAGGGTAGCCTATGTTTTTCATTGTGTGATGATGTTTATGAGGGAAAAATTTAAACTTTTATTTGGTGGCTGAGATCAAAACAAACAACCAAAAGGTAAGTTTTGGCTGCTAGTTATGATTTTTAAAACATATTGATTTTTAATTAGGCAAAACACATGTGGGTTTTGAATGGCAACCTTTTGATATGATTTTTACATCATTTTATTTTAAAAAATTGGGTTTACAGGATTCATTGAAAATTTAAGGTTTACTGTCCCTGCATAGGTAAAAAAAATTCAAAAAAATAAAAACGAAAATTATGCCAGCTTTTGTTTACCCCAGGAAAGCTGCTGTGGGTAACAATGGCAAGGGGACTCCATTGGAATCACAAGTTTCCGATTCTGGAAGGTTCCCTTTTTGCACAGACAAACTGAACATTGAAAAAGGATGATTCAAAAAACCTGACAGTTTTTCATGTCCTTTTTTCATTAGTAGAGAACACACTGCTTACTTCAAGGTGGTTGGGTAATAAACTTATTGTGAATGTGTTTCATAGTAAACTTATTTTCAAATTACTTTTATAATGTGACTTTTAAGTAGACCTAACATGCCCTAGTAAAAACTTTTGAAGAGAGATTTTTGGTTTGAGTCCTTTGTTTTTGGAAAATGTTTCATCCTGACCCCTGAGATGTCATGTTACAATTTTAGTGACCCAGCCTAAGGGTTTAATGGCATTCTATTGATGACAAAAAAAAAAAACCTCTCTCTGTGTTAACACCAACATATGTTGTAATAAAATTAAATTCAAAAAAATATGTACCAAAAGAGGGGTTTTGTACAAAAAAGTACCCTACCAAATTTGGGTTAGATGTTTCATTTAAAAATTAATAAAAATAGTTTTTAAATTAAAGGGACATCCTTTTCAAAAGGGTTGAATTGATAGACCTTTTTAAAGGATGCACTCAGGGCACTCAAAGAAAAAGACTGGCTTTTTTTACCCCCCGGGGGTTTAAAAAAAATAGATGAAACTTCAATTTTGGGGTTTCCCTGCATGGTTTATAGAGCCCCTTTTTCCCCAAAAAACACAGGTTTTTAAAGATATGTTTGGAACTGTTAGGGGTTTTTTTTGTAAAAACCCGGGGCCCAAAATAGGGAGTAGAGCTACTTGGGGGGTTGAAAAGGGGCAAAAATAGAAAAGGTACAAAAAGACCCTAAAATTTTGCTTTTTAAAGCTGGGTTGGGGCTTTTTCATTGCCGGGCCCAACGCCTTGCTCCAATGAGGATTCAAAAAGGAGGTTGTTCACAAAAATGATAAAACAGCCAAAATCGTTCTTTTGGTATTTGGGTCGTTTTTCAGTACCAATTTTTACTAGAAATTCAGAAAAGGCCTTTTGCGTAAATTTATCTGGAGCAGGATTCTCATTGTTTAAATTGTAAGTAGCTGGGAAAAAACGTGTGCAAAATTGGGTAAAGAATGCATTTTTTTTTGGTTTTGGGCAACACCCACTTCTACAACGTTATTTTTTTTTTTTTTTCCAGATTTTATTGTTAGCAAAGAGGAAGACATGGAGGGTTAAAGGCTGCACAGAGGGGTGAGTGTGGGGTTGGAAAAAGGGGGGCGATCCAGACAGACTACGTGAGGGAAAGCGGACCCGGGTTTGGGCTCTGGGTTTGCGCCCCAAAAGGGACAGGAAAGAAGATGAAGGATTTTTTTAAAGGGACGGGGAAAATCCCAAAGACTGATTGAGGAGGTAAAAAACCAATTTGACAAAGTCGACAAAGAGTTCTATTAACAATTTAAAATTAAAGCAAATATCGTTATTTAAAGGGGCAAAATGTTTATAGCCATGGAATGAAAGCTAAAATGTTTTGCCCCTTTTTTTATTTTTGTATTAGGCTACCCATGGCAATGTTTATAACTGGGGGTTTAACGTTTTCTTTTTTAACAACAAATTCGATTTGTATCAGGGATTCGGATTGTCGTACGATTAAAAGGACGATATTGGTTCTTTTTGGGAACGTTTCGATCCAAAACGATTAAATTCCCTTGGGAAATCGATTCAGAAACTTTTTAGCCAAAAATTAAACCAGTGTGACTGAAAAAAATTTACCTGGAAAATGGCAGTGCAGGTAAATTTTCCTAAAATTCCTTTTTTTTGAAAGGAAACCCAATGGGGGCTTGAAAATTTCTCCTCGTCGGGGTTTTCCCTCTGTCCCGCCATGCTATTTTTTGGTTGTCTTTGCCCCTTTTGCGCTGCTGCGGGCCCCCCGGGGCCGATGACGTCACGAATGGGCAGACTGAATCGAGAAATGAAAAAAACCCTTTATCATTAAAAGTGCTAAGAAAAAACACCATAAAAAACGACGGCTTAAATCCAATGGGTTTTTTTCCTAGTATCGTTTACAATCGATTTTTTAAAATTTTTAAAAACCCCGATTTAAAATTGATATTTTTTCCCAAAAAAGGCCCCAACTCGCCGAGCACAGATCGATTTAGTTGGATCTTTAGGAATATAAATCGATACACGAGGGTAGTAGATGGATCGTTAACCCTATTTTTATAACTGTTTTGTCTAAATGTTTTTTGTATTCTTGTCTGCCCTTTTTCAGTGACAGAAATTCCCTCTTTTATCCGGGGGTTACGTTTCAAAAATGACCCGGATAAGTAAACCCGCGAAATAAAAAAAATTTTTTTTTTTTTAAAATTAAAACATTACATGTATCCCAATACAGGACTCACGTGTAGGCCGTTTCGTCGCCATTAGGGGTTTGAAGATTTTTAAAATTTACAAAAATTTGGAAAATTTAATGAAATTTTTGCCAAGCTTTTTTAAATGTACGTCCCACATACTGCACGGGGACGAAAAAATGATACCCAAAATTCTTTAGAATTTTGATAAAAGAAGGGGGAGTGTTTTTTTTAGCGAATCAGAATGCAAGCACAATGCCCCAAAAAAAAAAAAAAAAAATGCTTTTAAAAAAACCGCGAAATAGGGGATCCGCGATAAGTAAACCGGAAGGGGGCAAAGGAAATTCACTGTTTTTATGTCCTCAGTTTTTATGGTTGTTTGTCTAAAAAATAAACAACCGTTCATCATAGACTTTCATATCAGGTTATGGGGTTGTCTAAACCTAGCTACCTTAAGTTGAAGCCTAACTAACTTAAGTCTTTTGGGAAATAAAAGCGTCTGATAAAGGGGCCTAAAATGTAAAATGTTATGCGGGCTGGGGGGCATGTATTTTTTACACTTAGCTGGCCCATTGGCTGGGGGACACAGGGTTGGGCCCAAGACGGGTGCAGAGCATCTGAGGGGGACACTAATATATAATATAATATATATAAAAATATATTATATATATATATATATAAAATATATATATTATATAAAATTATATATATAGGGTGTGTGATGTATAAGTAAAAAAGTGCTGACTCATCCCAGTATTATGTATTTGATGTGATAAATTTCTTTGGTCTGTTTTTTTTCTCACGAAGAATTTTGAGAGATGTGAGAAACTGTCCTCTCACGATTTTAAATTGGCTCCCGTTTTTGGACTCCCCCCCACCACTGGTTTTTCCCCCAATCAGGGGGGGCCTATACCAACCATGTTGCATCCCCCCTCTCCTTGGCCATACGCATCAGGATGCACAGGGGTTTCATTTTTTTTTAAATGCTTTGCCCCTAAAAACCTGCCCATTCGCTAAATTTCCCCTTTCCCACAGAGGCCCGGGCCAGATGTATCTACAGGTAAACGGGGAGGGCCCTAGGACAGATACACATCTTTCCTCAATCCCTAAACGGATACCTGCCACACTTTTTTGGGACAAAGACTCCATAAACCCACACAGGCAGTAGAGGGCACCACTGAGGTCTCAGTTGCCCCGTGCAATATCAAAATGTCGAGGAAGAGGTCAGATTCTTCCTTAGTCCCTCACCCCAAATGGTCAGGGGTTTCTTTGGGCAATTCTTTCAATTCCCAAAAACCCTCCCACCCTTTCTGTTTAGCCTTAGGGGCCCACTTTTTACCACAGCCACGTCAAGGGAGAATCGGGGGCAGCTAAAGTTTTCCCTTCATGCTGCCTCCATGCCTGCCAACAGTTTTTAAAGTGATTTCATGCCCCCCAGAGAAAGACAGAAAGGGGATACCTAGGGAGGCCCTCATTGCTAAAACCACGGCAGGCACAGCTACTTTTTATTTTGGAGGGGACAGTTTCACCCACCCAAATGCCCTGCCCCAATTTTTCCCTCCAAGTCTGCCACTTGCTTTGAAGTTGCTCCAAAACGGGCCAGGGGAGGCAGTAGGGGGCACCCCCAAAGTGTCCGTTATCAGTGAAAAAAAACAATATGTGTCCACTCACCTAAAAGGGGACTGGAAACCCTGATAAAAGCCCCCCTAAACCCCTGCAGCCGGGCCTCCAAGCTCCCCATTACCCGGGGACCGACCAAAAAACGACCAAGAGCCAAAGAGGATGCCCCCGGAGTCCCCCTTTAAAACAAGCTTCACGCAGGCACACCCATTGCCCCAGGGAAGGCCCGGGTTGGGTGAAAAAAGGGCCAGGCTCCAATGCTGCCTTAAAATTTTGCCCCAAATTCTAGACAATGACCAAAAGCAGCCAAGGAGGAAGTAGAGGAAAACCAAAGGGTAAAGTGTCCAGGGAAGCGGCCGTTTCCGTACCCACTGCCCACAATCGCCAGGGGGGGCATTTTAGGGGAAAACCAACAAGGCCCAGTTGCCAGGGAAGGCAGCTTTTCCGGGGTGTCCACTGCCCCACACAGGGGGTTTTTTTGGGTTGTTTAAAAGCCTTTCCTCCCACCTGAAAAACACTGCCTCTAACCCTGCCTGCACCCACAAAAATGACCACAAACAGCTATGGAAGACAGTTAGGGGCCACTACAAAGTGCTCGTCGCTGGGAAGCAACGTTGCCTTTTACGAGGAGAAAAAGTCCCCCAGGTTTCAAGCATTCACAACAACAATGACCACAACAGCCAGAGGGGGACGTTGAGGACCCACAGATTGCTCATTTTAACACAAGAGGAAAGTGCAGTTCCCATCCACTGTCAAGAGAGGGGAAAACTGATGAGGGTAAAACCCCTTTGTCCTAGCACTTCCAAAAAGCCTGGTTTGCACCCATGAAAAGGGAAACCACAAGCACCCAGAGCAAAAAGGGAAAAGGGCACTAGTGAAAAGGTGGTCGCTGCCCTCATGCTCACCACTGGCCAGATCTAATTTAAACCTCTGGAAACCCCTCTGCCCCTGGTTGCCACTAGATCCTGTTAGAGTGAGAGCCTCCATATGCGGTCAGAGGATAGGAATCCAGGCCCGGGAAACGCTGGAAAGGAAAAGGGTTATGTTCCTATTTTACACTACTACTCTAAAAGGGTCTGTTCCATTTAAATTCAAAGCTTTTGAATTAAGTACTTCCTAAATTGACGGGAAATTTGAAATGGAATTGCCCCCAACCTGCTACTCTATGCTCATAGTATAAAACACCCCCCCCTTTTACTAGGGTTAACTTTTGGTAAGTTTGGTGGGGAAACCCAGGAAGAACATTTTATGGTATTAAAAAAATGGGTTTTTTGGGGTACAAATAAAAAAGGTTACCTAAATTTTATTTGTCCCCCAAAATTGTGTGCCCCATGAGGAAAATAAATTTATTTTGATCACTCAAATGTGTATTGAATGTGCCACATTGGAACAATATTACGCTAGAGTCAAAGCTTCCTGTTAGGATTTTTGGGGCAGGCATTGACATTGAGAGTGAAGAAGGAAACGTCAAGGAGGGGGGGGGAGCCCTAGGGAGGGTTTGGGAAAGGGGAGGCGGGGGCCGGCCCCTTCCAAAAGCTCCCCTGGGGCGTTTATCAGGAGAGGAGGAAAACCTCCCGGGAAAAGTGGGCTTTGGCCATGAACCTCAAGCAGGAAAAATCCCGTTTTTTTTAAAAATGGAGGGGAAAAAGAAAAATAAGAAATGAAAAAGAAGAAAGAACGGGGCGGAAAAAAGAGGGGAAAAGGGGATGAAGGGGAGAGGGGAAAAAGCAAAAGAAAGCCATGAAGGCTGAGAAAAAAAAAGGGCCCAAATTAGAACAGAAAAAAGAGAGAAGGAAAAAAAAAGAGAAGGAAAAGCCCGAGAAAAAGAGGTTAAGAGGGGGTGATTAAAATACACAATGCCCCCGATGAAAGAAAGGTTTAAAAAAGAGAATAAAATGGTTGGGGGAGCTGAAAAAGAGAGAGATAGCTCAAGCGAAACCCCCTGGAGATGGGCGAAAGATTAAAAAAAGGGGGAAAGAAAGAGAAAAAAGGAGAAAGAGGAGAGGGGAAAAGCCTGGAGAAGGGGGAAAAAGAGGGAGGGCCCGTGGAGGGGGAAATGGAGGGTGATAGAAGAGCAGGGGAAAGGGGTTTAAAACTTTAAGGGTGATTTATTTGAAAATGGGTAAGAAAGATGGAAGGGAGATACTGTATTTTTTCCCTGCCAAAGAAAAACAAAAATAAAAAATTAAAAGTTTACTCTGTTTGTTTTTTGTCAAGGGAACCGTACAAAACCTTAAAAAACACAAAATGTTTTCTTTTTCCCCAAATTTGGGGGGTGTTGCACAGTTTAAAAAGTTTAATCCTAAAGGAAAGGAAAAGGGAAAAAGAAAAAAAAAGGGTGTGAAAAAAAATTTTCATTGTGGGCTATCCTTTATCTTACACTCAAAAGATCGTAGGCTACCCCCTTTAATTTAGTAAAAAAATTCAAATAGAAAAAAAATCTTCAAGAAATCATTATGTTTTTTAAAAACATGCGTGTCACAATTATTTGGCCCGCCCCAAAATTTTTTTTGAAAAAAAAATCTAATGGTGCATTTTTAAAGTATTCAGACCCCTTGACTTTTTCCCCACTTTGTTTTTATTCTAAAATTGATTAAATTTTTTTTTCCTCATCAATCTAACACCCAAAACCCCCTATTGACAAAATGAGAAAAGGGGGTTTTGACTTTTTTTTTAAATGTATTAAAAAAAACCCAAAAGGGAAAATTAAAATTTAATAAGTATTTAGACCCTTTACTCAGTACCCTTTTTTGAAGCACCTTTGGCAGCGAAATTTCCGCCTCGAGTCTTTTTGGGTATGACCCCTACAAACTTTGGGACACCCGTATTGAGGATTTCTCCCATTCTCTTCCCGATCCTCTCAATCTCTCCAGGGGGATTTGGGGAAAGTCGCTGCCCCACTATTTTCAGGTTCCCCCAGAGAGTTAGATCGGGGTTTAAGCCCGGGTTTTTGGCGGGGCCCCTCAAAGGGCATTTAGGGGATTGTCCCGAAGCCACTCCGCGTTTTCCCTTTGGCTGTGTGGTTTTGGGGCGTTTGTTTCCCGTTGGGAAAGGGGAACCCCTTGCCCCAGTCTAGGTCCTTAGCGTCTGGAGCAGGTTTTCATCAAGGGGATTTCTCTGTTTAAAATTTCCTGTTCATCTTCCATTGATCCCGACTAGTCTCCCAAAACAAAAAAATTTAAATCAAATTGTATTTGTCATGTGCCCAATACAAAAAGGTGTAGACCCTTTCCGTGAAATGCTTACTTACAAGCCCCTTTAACCCCATGCAGTTAAGAAAATAGAGTTAAAAAAGTTTTTCTAAAAAACATAAAGTTAAAAAAAAAAAAAAAAGTAACACAATAAAACAATGGGGGAAAGGGATATAAAAGGGGGAAACCGACCGGGTCAATGTGTGGGGGTACAGGGGGAGTTAGGAATTTTTAAGATTTTTTTAAAAAATTTTGGCCCCCCTCTGACACCGCTTTGTAATTTGGTCCTGGTGGGAGGAAGATTTTCCCCCGTTTATTTTACTGGGCCGTACGCACTACCCCTCTTACGCCTTTTTCGGTCGGAGCCCCAAGGGAGTTGCCATACCAGGCGTGATGCAACCCCGGGCAGGATGCTCCGATGGTGCAGCTGTAAACTTTTTTAGGATCTTTGGGGCCAATTCCAAAACTTTTCAGTCTCCTGAGTGGGGAAAAAGGGGTTTTTTTGGGGCCCTTTTTCACGCTTTTCTTTTGGGGTGTTTGGACCATGATAGGGGGGGGGGGGGGGTGTCGACACCAAGGAAATTTAAAATTCCGACCCGCTCCCCTACAAACCGCGTCGAATTAAGGGGGGGGTGTTCCCAAATTCCCCGTCCCTGAAAATCCCCCTAGGGGATGATGCTGCCAAAAACCCTGCTTCACCGTAGGGATGGTGCCGGTTTCCTCCAAACTGATTTCATCCCCGGGAAGAGGGGGAGTGGCCACAGGTTCTTCCCATGGAACTGAGTCCCGGGACCAGTCCTGTATCCCCCCTCCCCGGGCCCGCGACTGTTTGGGCTGAACCAAAGGCTGTATCCACAGTCGTCTTTACTAAAAAAAGGTCCTACCAAAAGGGAAGGAGGGAGAAAGGGGGTAGAGGGAAAAGAAAAAGGGGGGGAGAGGAGGGGGGAAAGGGGGAAAAAGGGTTCTCTCCCTCACGACCCGTAAGAAGGAAAGGGGGGAAAAAAACCCGAGCAAGAGGAAAGGAAGAGGTGGAAAATGACAAGGAGGTTTAAACTGTCCTCCCTACCATAAGGGAGATCTCTCCTGGGGGGTCTTTTTTCTTCCCCTTTTCCCCCAGAGGAGCCCCTTTTTGCAGGCAGCCAAGAGCAGGGCTCTCCCCCGAGGAAGGCTAGCCCCTGGGGGTTTCACCCGGAATTATAAAAGAAAAACCCCCCCCGTACTCAAACTGCTTTACATTTTAAGGGGGAAACTAATCTCATTGGGGGCGACCCAATGAAACCCCCAAATGCTCCGGGACAGACTTCCTCCCCCCCCCGCTCGCCCGGCAGGGGGGGTCGTGGAAAACCTCCCCTCCTTGACTCCAGCTCCACCCCCTTTTTTCAAACCCGCCCCCCTTTTCATGTTACGGTCCCCACCTAAAGGGGGCCCCCCCCTGGCCCACCTGTTGGGTTAAAAAAAAAAAAAGGGTGGTTTTCGGACACAGTGCCCTCCCCTTTCCCCCCCCCCTCCCCCCCTTTCTCCCACTCCCCCCCTCTCTTCCCCTCTCTTACCCTCCCCCTCTCTTTTTTTTTTTAAAAACAATCTTAGACCAGGCTTTCTCCTCCCATCCCCTCCCACTCCCCCTTTCCCTTCCTACTCTCTTTCTTCCCTCCTCCTCATCCTCTTTTTTCCCCCCTCCCGCCCTCCCGTGGGGAAAAGGCAGGAGGGCACCCCGCCTACTTATCCACTGGAGCCGCTGAGGGGGGCAGGGAGGAAGGAGGAGGAAAAAAGGGGAAAAACGAGGAGACAAAAGGGGGAGGAGGAGAGGGAGTGAGGGCACCCATGTTAGCGTTTTGCTGGATATGTTAGTTACTTGGAATAGCCCTAGGCAAAACTTTGGGCCTTATTTTGGGGCTTGGGGACCCCAATGTGGCATCAACAGTCTAAAGGGAGCATCCCAATCCCAAAAAATTAGTTTTGGGAAAAATTTTTTTATTAAAAAAAATTTTTTATTTATACTCTATGGATAAAAAAACCCCATCCTTTTTTCACCCTTTTGTTTTTTGCCCTTTTTTTACACCCCCCAAATGAAAGTTGGGCACCCGACACTGAAAATTTAGTCTGTTTTTCCCTTTTTGATAGTCACATTTCCTCTACCTTTTTTCAAGAAATCTGTCAGTATCTTAGGGGGGCTTTAAAACTAATGTTAATTTGAATGCGTACTTCAAAAACATACAGATTTTTTCCAAAAAAGGGCCTGTTTTCTGGCTGTGTCTGAATATCCCTTTTTAGCGTAATACTTACTTTAAAAGCATCTAATTTTGCCTTTTATTTTTGTATAATTCACTCTTATTTTCTGAAACCCCTTTTTTGGCAAAAGCTGTAGTCAGATAAAAAAGACGCCTGTTTCGAAAAAGAAAGAAAGACCCGGGGGTCAAAGCAATCGGCATTACATGAGCCCTTCTTAGTACTATTGCAGCGTTTCTCGTGCTAGTCGGAATTGGAAACCCGGGCATTTCAGATTGCTTATGGTTGTTTGTTATACAGTGCCGCTTAACAATCAACAAGTCGGGGCATTTTAGAGGGTTTCCCAGGTCCGACAAACATGTGAACGCGGCAAAATTTTTAAATTTTTATCTAAAAAAATAAAGGGTTTTTTTTAAATATTTAGTACTCTAATGGGGGATTCGGACAAATGCCTCTTTTTCTCTCACCCCACTTTAGGGACGAAACACATATTATGGCCACAGCTTCCTCTGACCTGGCAGAAACCCCCTGTGCTGTTCCATTTCACAAACATCCACACTGAGCCTGGGTCTCTAAGCTTTTCAGCACACCTTCTGCAAAAGAAATGCCCCCAAGACAGCCCCCAATGCGACCCAACTCTGTCAAGTGGGGGGGGCTTGGGCAGAAAACAGAAAACTTCCAGATCAACGGGGTGATCAGGAACCTTTGGGCCCCCCTTTAACTGGAGGAAGATGCTAAAAGGCCCGAGAGCTACAGCCCAGAAAAGGAAACATAGAGAGATGAATGTCCCTAACTTTGGGGGGCTTGAAGCGTTCTGCGAAAACGGCATTTAAACGGGTCTCTATGATTGCAGAGATGGGTTGGGGCCCACAGGGGAAAAACCCCCCCCCCCCAAAATTTAAACCTATAAAAGAACACATGAGGATCTGAAAAAAAAAGGGAGCCCCTCAGATTTTTGCTACTTTAAGAAGGACAAATTTGGGGTGGGAATAATCAAGAGAGGGGCAGCAAAGGAAAAGTCTAAACAAAAAAGAATCAGATCATTTTCCAAAAATCCAGACAGGTTTTCTTTGGGTTTACAAGGGGATAGTACTTGCCAGGCTGGGGAACAGCTAAAAGGGGAAGAGAGTTAAAAAAGGCCTCCTTCAGTCTGGCTGGACCTCAATGAGTCCCCGAGACCCTCCTGTCTATTTGGGTGGGGGAGGGGCTGCACTGAGATGAGGGGGGAGGGGGAAGGGGGGGGGATTGGGGGGAGAGGAATATGGGTGAAGGAAAATGATAGAGGGATTTTGGATAGAGGGGAAAATGATAGAAGGGGAAAATATTGAGAGGAAAAGTGACAGAGAGGATTTGTTTCATTAGATCCTTTTAAAACTTCAGTCCCCGAAATCGGGCGGTAGAATTTCTTTAAAAATATGTAAATGTTTACATGAAATTATTTTATTTATTTTCCCCCCGTTTTTTAAATTTTAGAAGACATCCATCCGACCTTCCCAGAACCCCCGTAAAATTCCCCTGGCGAAAAAAACTTTATTTGCCTCCCCCTGGTGGTCGGCCCGAAACATTTATACACTTAAAAATCAAAATTTAAATCAAAGGGGCGTTCCCGGAAAAAACATTTATCCAGCCCTTTACTGCTTTACGGCACAGACATGGCAAAAGGGAAACACTGAAATTTTTTTTCGAGCAGGGAGAGTAAATACATAACTTTCAAGCTTACTATAAAAAATGCCCACCTCACACTTCCTTAAAACCCAAAAAAAAGTCAAGATGTAATTTTTTTGTGGAAGTTTAAAAAATTTTGTTCCGAAAGACAAAATGAGACCTTTTTCTTTGCCCCTTTTCCCAATTTCTATAGGCGGGGGTGCACAAATGGTTTTTAAACCCCCAAAAGTTTTTAGACATTTACAAATTTTTCAGATTTTTTCTATCATAAGTCATGAAATTGGGTTTTGGGAAATAGTAAAGAAGGTTTTATTAAAACTTTCCTTGTTTTAATTTGATCATAAAGGGTTGAAACTTTTTTTTTTTCTCAGACATAAATTAAAAATTCCCGATGAAAGCTAAAGTCATAGCTTCCTGGGGGGGGGGACACCACTCCTTAAAAAAATATTGCCCTCTTTGGGTAGATGATGACTAAGCCCAGTGAAACAGTGCCAAAAAGGTTGTCAGTCAAAAGGTTTAAAAACAAATGTTTATGTGAAATTTTATGTTTAAGTCTAAATTTTTCTCTATAAAATTTTTTTGCTCTGTATGTAATTTTATCTATTTAAAACTTTTGGATTGGGTTTATTTATAAACACTGGGGACCCTTTAAAAAAAAGCCCCTGGTCTCAATTGGGAGATAGAGGGAATATTAGAGGAATATGTTGGGGTGGAAAAATTATAGAAAAATGAATGAGGAATGGGGTGACGCTCTTTTTCAAAAAAAGGGGTCGTTTGGGGATATCAACTGGGAAAAACATGGAAAAAGAAAAATTTTTTAAAAAATTTTTTTTAAACAATGGGGGCTGTTGGGAGGTCTACAAAAAACTGTTCTATAGTCGTGATATTTATTTTCCCTTTTTTAAAAATTTATTAAACTAAATGTAAAAAACAATTACAAACTACCTTCAAAATTTCATTTTTTGGGCCTATATAATTAAAAAATCCGCTAATTTTACCCTCTATGAGAATTTCATACCCCTAAAGATACCCGGGAAGGGTTTAAAAAAATGCAAACTCTGTTGGGTTTAAACGGGTCAAGGCTCGGTCACTTGAACAAGGGGTAAATTGTGGATGAGCTGCCCTTTTTGATTTTAGTTTCTGGGATTTGACCTTGTTGACATATTGGGTAATAGCTGAAAGGGCCCTTGAAGAGGAAATGTTTTCTTGGGCCCCCCATTTCTTTTTTTGGGAAATTTGTTACGAGGTGACATAGAACCCATGGGAAAACTTGTTTTTCTGGGATAAGGTAGCCTATGTATTTTTTTGGGAAATGATGATGATGATGATGAAAGATGGGTGAGATGATTGGGTGATGATGATTTAGATTTGATGATGATGATGATGATGAGACGATTTAATATTGACATTAGTGGGAGCTGAGACGAACAAACAACCTAAGTAAGCCCGGTCTATTTATGATATCTAAAACAAATTTAAATTTTTAATTTTGGCAAAAAACCCCTGTCGTTTTAATGGTCAACCATTTGATATTAGTTACAGGGATTTTTTTTTAAAAAAAAATTAGGTTTTATGGATTCATTGTAATATTAAGTATGACTTTTGCTGGGGATAGGACAACCATGGCCAAAAGGGGACTCCCTTGGACATCACAAAATTCCGATTCTGGAAGGCTACCTGTTGCACAGACAAACGAACAGTGCAAAGATTGATTCAAAAACCATGACAGATTTTTAATGTCCCATTTTTATTTTGAGAGGGAAAACACGCTTTTCTTCAGAGGGAGTTGAATATAACTTTTTGTGAAGTGTTTCCCCTTTATAAATTTCTTTTTAAATTTCTTGTGTATGAAATTTACATTTTAAATGACCTAACTGACTAGTGAAAAATGTTGAAAAGAGATGGGTTTTTTGAGTCCCCTTTTTGGGGAAAATGCTTATCCTGCACCTGAGATGTCTGGGCAATGTAGTGGCCCGCCTAATGGCTAAAGCATTCTATTGATGACGAAAAAATAACCTCTCTGGTTAAACAAACCAAAAAAGGTTTTTAATCAAAATTTTCTCAATAAATTTTTACCAAAAGAGTAGGGTTGGGGAAAAAAAACCCAAATATGGGCCCACCCAATTTTTTAGTTGATTCATTTCCTTTAAAAATAATATGTTCTTAATTTAATGGACATCCATTTCCCAAAAGGTTTTTAATTGATAGACCTCTTTTAAAATTGGGGGTGCACTCTAAATTTAGGGGCCCTGGGGCACCAAAGAAAAACTGGGGTTTTTTTTCCCCCTTGGTTTTTTTTTAAGGGCCTGCATGGATTTTAGATCCCTTTTTTACCCAAAAACAAAAGTGTTTTTTTAAAGATATGAAAAGGAAGTTATTAGTGGGTTTGGGGAGAACCAAAGGCCCCCAAAATGGGGTAGAGTTTCATGAGGGGGGGGAATAAGGCCTAGTAAGGGACCCGAAAAAAAGCCTGAAGTTTGCTTTTTAAAGTCTGTGTTGTGTTTTTCTTCTTTCCCCTGGGAAGCCTTGCATCACCCAAAGATGAGGGCAAAAAAGGGAAAAATTTTCACAAATGATAAGAAAAGCCAAAAACGGGTTTTATTTGATCTTTGGGCGCTTTTCCCCGGGAGGCCCCCCCTTTTTTCTAGTAATTTGATAGGCCTATTGCGTAAAAAAATATCTGGAAACAGGATTCTCACTTGCTTAAAACCCCCCTGGTTTTGGGAAAAAAAAAAATTCATCCACTATTTAAGGGTCAAAATTTACCCCCACAGTTTAAACACACTCAAAACAGTCAAAAAATTAAAAAAACAGAAAAAAAATTTATTTTGGGCTTATCAGACCCTTTCAAAAAAGAAGAAAAACAATAATTTTTATTTTTTTTAAAAAAAATATTTTAAAAAAACTATTTGTTTAAAAATATTTCCCTTTTTCACAAACAAGGGTTTTTTAGTTTCCCCCAATAGGTTTTTTCCCCCCCCCTTTGGGCCCTTTATCCCCTTTAAATCTTTTTCTCTACTGTTTTAACACAAGTGGGGGGTGTGCTTTTGGGAGAGTATTTATTGATTTACACAAATGGTCTTGTTTTCGGGCCCTTTTTGAGGGGGGCAGAGCTGGGATCTTTTTCCCTTTCTTGCCACTTCCTGTATCCACTGGGTCCCCTTTTTTGGTTTATTGGGGGCATGTGTTTTAGGGGCCACTTTAAAATTTTTTGGACGGCAGATTTCAGCTGCTGTCGAAAGAGGAGGGCCGGGCTCTCCTCTGGGTCTTGGGAGTTATGGGGCTTTTTCCGGGGCTCCCTAGGAAAAGCCGGCGTCGGTACAATTTGCCAACCCTTTCCTTTCTGGTTTATTTAGTCCCAAAAAGGACATAGGCATTTTAAGCGGGCACTCCCAAAGTTTTGAAAAACACCAAAGGGGCCAAACGGGCCGTCATTTCGCTGAAAACTATATGTTTCTGTTACTTTATCCAAATTGTCCCCTCCTCCTTTGGTGGGGAAATTTTAAATCCAGTATTATTTGGGCTTGAAAGTCCCTCTTTCACTCGCGATGGGTCTTTGTGCATTGTGCCCCATTTTCGAACATTCTTTTTCTTCTTTGGGGAGTATGAAAACAGTTGCATTTTCAAAAGAAAGCAAAAAAATTTGAGGAAATTTCACAGTTCTGCCCTGCTTTTCAGAAACTCACTGGGAAAACAGGTTTTTTTTTTTTCTGATTGTTTTCCCAAACCCTGGGCAGCTTTCTCTTTTAGTTTAACCCCAGGGGGGTGGTGGAAAAAAGTTTCAAGTGATGTTATACCTTTCAGCCCTTCACTCATGTCCAGACCCCCCGCATCCCCCCGGTTTTTCCTAGCACTCCGCCCGGGGGGCTTCCAGTTTTTAAACTTGCATTTCCATGCAAAACTTTATGTGGGATCCCCATGTGCCCCCTATTTTTTGCCCCCTTTTGCAGGCTTTTGGCAATACTGTCCCGGGAAAAGGGGCAACGTCCTCTGAAGGAACAAAGGGGTTCATCAACTGTAACAGGGGGGACTGGGATTGTTTCAGTAACGGTTTGAATTTCCACCCATTTACCCCTAACCTTATTGCAGTAGTTTGCTCTTTCCCGTCGACCCGGTCCGGGATCACGGTTACAAAGCGAAAACACCCGAGAAATTTGTGGAATTTTTGTAGAGACATTGTTTTCCCGAAATATTGGCCCTTTCCCTTCTCTTCATTTCCCCCGGTGGGCCTTGCTTTCCGTTTGACCGGGAGAATCCAGTAATATGAGCAATCCAATGTTGCATGAAAATCAATCCGATCCCGTGGCTTAAAAACCCGTTCTTTTTGAAACAACGGGTCCCCCCCAAATTGGGGCATGTCCCCCAAAAATCTTCTCTATTGCTTGGGGAAAAAGGGGCTCAAAAGCTGAGTATGTCATGGACCCCCGAGGGACAAACAAACGTGTAGGGCCCCGGAACCCTTTTTTTTCTTTGGGAAACTGAGAGTCTACCTTGACCTCGTTGTGGTGCGGGGACCCCTTCAATTGACCATTTTTTAGGGCTTCCATGTCTTCTCTTCTCTTATGATGCTTGTTGTGCTCTGTCTCTCACTGATGTAGGGGATGGTACGGCAGACTCCCCCCTCTGAATCCTCTTCCCAAAGAAAACCAAAAACTGGATCATCAACAGCATTGTCCTCTATTTTCTGAAAAATCCCCTGTCTCGAAAACCCCTTCTTTTTTTTCACTGTCCCCAGTCCAAATTTTTTGATAAGATTAATTTGGGTTGAAAAACTTTTTGGGGCTCCTTTTTGATGTCGTGTCAGGACCTGCTGGGTCTCACACTGAGGGGAAGCTTTTTAAAGCCCCCTTTTTTAAACCCAAAAACCCAAATTCCAAAAATGGGAACCAGGACCAGTCAAAAAAAAATAAATTTAAGAAAACTTTTTTGTTTTCACCTGTGCCCAAAAATAATACCATGAAAGCCCCCCGGGTCAAAATGACCCCCAACATCAGTTTTTTAACAAAATGTAACAGACATTCCCCAACACATAAAGGTGTCCCCCCATTTTTTCAGGGTTGGTTCATGACCCCAAATGAGGAAAAATTTATTTAATTTCCCTGGCGAAAAAAAAGTTTGGGTTTAAATATATTTTAGAAAACGCAAAAGGGGGAAAAAGGGTCAAATTTACCCACAGCATAACAGGGGGTTTAAATTTAAAATACTTTGGGGAAAAAAACGTGTTCCCCTTTTAAAGAGATGCCTTATTAAATTGGGTTTGCAACCCCCCACTTTTCTAAACCCTTATGTATTTTCCCGGTTTTTTTTAGCTAAGAGGAAAACATGGAGGGTTCAACCTTACACAGAGGAGGGGTGGGGTCGGTTGGAGGAAAGGGCGATCCAGAAGACTACGTGATGGAGCTGGGAGCCGGTTTGGGTCTGGTTTTGCAAACCCCGAAGGGGGCCCGGAGAAGAAGATGAAGAGGAATTTTTTGGTTTTAAGACGAGGAAATGCCAAGATGATTGAGGAGGTAACAAGAAACCAACTTTGGGCAACGTCGACTAGAGTTCTATTTAAAAAATTTAATTTTAAAACCCAAAAAAAAAGTTTTTGTAAGGGCAAAATGTTCCAAAATACATGGGGGTGTAAACTAAAAAAGTTTTGTCCTTTTCTTTTTTTATTGGCGGGCACCCTGGGAAACTTTTTAATGTTCTTGTCAAATTTTTTGTAATGTCTGTCCCCGTTTCTGTATTTTTGTCCTCACTCTTTTGGTTGTCCCTTTTTATAAACATAAAAAAACCTTTTTATCATAGAGCTCATATCAGGATTATGTTGGGTTTTCTCACCTAGCTACTTAAGTTTAATGCCCAAAATAAATAAATTTTTGGATAAAAACGGGCTGAAAATGGCTAAAAAGTCAAATGTTATGCTGGTGGGGTGGGCATGTATTTTTTTCACACTGGCCCATTTGGGTAGGGGACCCCGGGTTTGGGGCAACTGGTGCAGAGCATTGAGAGGACACTATATATATATATAAAAATAATATAATAATATGTAGGTTTTTGTAAAAAGTGCTGACTCAAAAGTATGAGGGCTGTACTGAATGTGGGTACTTTCATCGGGCCCGTTTTTTTTCACGCAGAATGTGAGAAGTGAGAAAATGTCCCCTCACCGAGTTTTTTGGGGTCCCTGTATTGGGCTCCCTCCCACATCAGGCAGTAGAGGGCACCACTGAGGTCTCAGTTGCTCCAGTGGCAATATCTAATTGCCGAGGGAAGAAGGGGGACAGATTATATCCTTACTCCCTCCCACAAAACTGGCTTCAGATGTTCATTGGCAAAATTCATTCAATTTCATCCGGAAAGTCCAGCATGCTGTTTCAGGCCACTTAAGTGGCCCAGGTTGCCAACAGAGGCCACTGCAGGATGTAATCTACAAGGTAAACTGAGAGGAGATGAGGAGGGACCCAGGGGACAGATTACGTATACCATATTTTTCCCAATACGCTGCATCGGATACCTGCCACACTTCTTTGACGAAGACTCCATGCAGCCACATCAGGAAGCAGTAGAGGGCACCACTGAGGTAGCGTCTCTCAGTTTGCTCCAGTGCTAGCAATATCCAATGTCGAGGAGAAGTGAGGGACAGATTCTTATCCCTTATCCCTCCCACCTGCTCATGGGTTTCAGCGGGGGTGGTTGTTTCATGGCAAATTTCATTCAATTTCCTCGAAAACTTCCCAGGCCTGCTGTTTCAGCCAGCCGAGATCACAGCAGAGTGCCCCAGTTGCCATAGAGGCCACTGCATACCACAGCCACTGTCAAGGCAGAGGGAGAGAGAATGAGAGAGTGAGAGTGGACGATGAGGGGAGAGAAGAATGGCAGAGAATGAGAGAATCTAGAAAGGGAGAGAGAGAGCGAGAACGAATCTTCCTGAGAATTAGGAAGAGAGAAGAGAAGAGAAATCATGGGCAGTGCTTCATTCCTCCCTCATGCCTGCCAACAGTCTTTGACGATGGACTCATGCCACCAAGAGCAGAGGGAAGGCACAGTAGAGGATACCTATGAGGTCTCAGTTGCTACAGAGACCACTGCAGGCACAGCTACTACTGTGGATTTGGGAGTGTTACAGATCAGAGCTAAATGCCCTGTCCCAAATGCTGCCTCCAAGTCTGCCACTTGTCTTTGAAGTTGACTATTACAAAAACTGCCAGGGGAGGGCAGTAGTAGAGTCAGAGGGCACCCACCAAAAGTTGTCCAGTTATCAGTGAAACAAACAATGAGTATGTGTCCACTCACCTCAAAGAGGACATGGCAGCTGATCAAAGCCCTCCCCTGACCTGCAGCACTGCCTCCAGCTTCGCCATGTATCGAGTGGGGGGACCTCTGGACCACAAAACTGACTCAGGGAGGAGACCAAAAGAGGATGCCACCCGAATGCCCGTTTACCACAGCGATCAACTGCAGGCAAATCCATGGGGTCCAGGGAGAGGCACTGGTTGGGTAGATAAACACCAGGCTTCCAAAGCTGCCTTTCAAAGTGCCACACATCAGGGACAATGACACACAAGCAGGCCAGGGAGGAGGCAGTAAAGAGGGACACCACCAAGAGTTCAAGTGGGCCAGGGAAGCGGCCGTTTCCCAGTGTGTCCACTGTCCACAATCTGCCAGGGGAGTTAGCAGTAAGTAAGAGGACACACCAACAAGTGTTCCAGTTGCCAGGGATAGGAAACAGCCGTTTCCGTGTCCCACTGTTACACACAGAGGGAGTTTTTGGCTCGATAAAAAGTCCTCCTGCACCTGCAACACTGCCTCTAATCCTGACCTGCACCACAACAATGACCACAAAACCAGCTATGGAAGACAGTTGAGTGCACTACAAAGTGCTCAGTCGGACCCACAGAGGCAACTGTTGCCATTTTTACAACTGGGATGATAAAAGTCCTCCAGGTCTGCAAATGCATTCACAATACAACAATGACCACAAGCAGCCAGAGGAGGGGACAGTTGAGGACACCACAGAGTGCTCAGTTAACCACAGAGGCAAAGTGCAGTTGCATCCACTGTCAAGAGGAGAGGAAACTGGATGAGTGATTTTAAAAGCCCTTTTGTCCTAGCACTTCTCCCAAGCCTGGCATGCATTCCATTGACAAGGACCACAAGCAGCCAGAGCAGAAAGGGAAGGGACTAAGGGCTAGTGAAGAGGTGGGATCGCTTGCCTGCCCTCATGCTCACCAGCTGGTTCCCAGATGCTAACTAACTCTGGCACAAACCACTCTGCTCTGCTCATGGCCACTAAGCGCTTCACCTCCCTGCCTGGAGAGTGAGAGCCCCGAATATGCAGGTCAAGAGGATGATTTTATAAACCAGGGCCCTGGGGACGCTGGACAGAAGGGCATCAAAGGTAGGTGTCCTATTTTTACACTACTCAGTCTACACGGGTTGGGGGTCTGTTTCCATTTTCAAATTCAAAGTACTTGATAAGTAGGTACTTCCTGCTACATTGATTGGAACACCTGAAAATGGAAGTGACCACCAACCTCTGCTACTCCTCTCATGATCCATAGTTGGATAAAATTAAAACATGCACCCCTTACTAAGGGTAAAAACCATTTGTATTATGTTTAGTGTCGGGTTCAAGGAAGAACATCTTATGGCTATTGGTAAAAATCGGTTTGGGAACAAATAAACAAGTTACCCTTCAATTTACTGTCCTCCAAAATTGTGTGCCCCATGCTAGGACCCATCAATGTATGTTGATCACTCAAAATGTGTTTATGAACATGTGCCCACATTTGGAACAAGGCATTTACATCTAGAGTCAATGTCTTTCCTGTTAGCGATTTATTGGACGACATGGCATTGACATTGAGATGTAAGAGAGGAGAGGCAAGAGGAATATGCAAGAGGGTATGGGGGACGATCGGATTTGTGAGGTCGAGACCGAGTGCCCGAAGGGAACAGGAGCTCGTTTGGGACGGTTTTGATTTAAGAGAGGGCGCAGGGTAGGAACCATCGTGAGAAGTGTCCTGGGTTTTTTGTACCATCGTACGTTAGCACAAAGTCACATGTTTGAAACTTTTTTGAAATTGATGTGGCATACAGATGATACAGGAAGAGAGTGTCCAATGGATTCAGAAGTTAAGTGTGTTTGTTGTAATAAATGAGATGTGTTGGGTTGATGTGAATGACGCTGAGAGAATGGTAATTATAAGGAGCTCCTTTGGGATGGTTTAAAGAGAGCAGGATAGCAGAAGAGATGAGGTGCGAGAGCTATGCTGCAAATAATGGGAAGAGATTAAGAAAAGAGTCAGGCAATCTGGCCAGAGAGAGTGGAGTCATGGGGAGAGAGATGATGAAGAAGACGGGTAGAAGGAAGAGTGGGTTGGGGTATCCGGGTGGGAGACTTAGGCAGAGAGGGAACATCGGAGCGGCTAAGAAGGAGGGAAGCAGTGGGCGTAAAGGGGAAACAGAGACAGGGATAAGTGGGAAACTATGTGATACTAGAAAGGTGAAGGGAAAAGGGAATCATTGAACAAGAGAAAAAGAAAAAGAGCGGAAGAGAGGAAAAAAGACAAAATACAGGTAAAAAGGAAAGCTAAAAATGTGGTTCGAAAAAAAACAAAAAGTGGCCACGGGAAATGCAAGGAAAAAACATGATCGAAAAGAGGGAGAGTCAAAGGCGAAAAGAAACTCTTCTGTATGCACGACTGAATAAGAAGGTTGATAGGTGACGAGGAAATTGATGAGAAAAGAAAAAGAAGAGATGCATGAAGGAAGGAGGAGAGAGAGAAAAGAGGGGAGGGGAAGGAGGCAAGAGAGCGGAAGGGGGCAAGAGGGGAAGGAGGGGAAAATGGACGGTTTCATTGAGAAGGCTCAGAGGGAGAAAAAAGGGGGAAGAGTGAGAGCCAAGTTTAGAGTAAGAACCTCAAGAGAGGAAACAAGAGATGGGAAGAGAAGGAGAAAGAAAAAAAAGAGAAAGGAAAAGAATAAAAAAAGGCTGACAGAGAAAAATAGGGGAGAGAAAGGCTGATAAATGTGACATGAAGGCCATGCATGAGAAAAGAGACAAGAATTAAGAAAAGGAAGAAGAAAGATAAAAGAAGGGACAAGTTTAAGAACAGAAAAGAGAGAAGAAGGAAAAGAAAAAGAGAGGGAGGAAAAGACAGAGGAAAAAAAGTCACAGGTTAGAGGGGCTGATTAAGCTACACAATTCAAAAAAAAGGAGGCCAGATGAAAGACAGGATTAAGATGAGAAAGAGAGGAGGAAAGAGGTTGTCTGAGGAGCCTGGAAAGAGAGAGAAAGCTCAGAAAGGCTGAGCTGAGATGGAGATGGAGAGCGTGGAAAGATTCAAAAAAAGGAGGAGAATGAGAGAGGAAAAAGAAGGAGGGGAAAAGAGGGAAGAAGGAATGAGACTGTGAGAAGAGGGAAAAAGAGGGGTAGGGGAGCCAGCGGAGGTTGGAATCTGAGGCTGGAGGGGGAAGATTAGAAGAGCAGGGGAAGGGATGAAAAGCTTGAAGATGGATGAGTAGAACTGGGGTAAGAAGAGAGAGAAGGAAGAGAGAGATACTGGTATTTTTGCATTCAATGAGAGGAAAGAAAGGATAGAAAGGATCATACATGTATTACTCGTTTGCATTTTGTCAAGGCCATACCGAAAAAAAACAATTTTATAAAAAAATAAAATGTTCCTACTTTTCGAAATTTGGGGAGTGTTGTCAAGGCATTAAACATTGAATCATAAACCGACACTATACAAAACATTAAAGGTACAAACATGTTTTTGACCTTTCGCATAATTTGATGTTTGGGAAGTCTCTAGAGGATCGGAGTAGTTTAGAGTAGTTCCAGTAGTTTCGAGTGATTTGAGATCTCATAGACATCACCCTACCGCATAAATGTTGGTATGCACAGAGTGTAAGTTTGAAACAGTTTTTTTAGGTTTTCAAAGCCTCTTATCCAGACCGGGTGACTTGTAAGTACCTTGGTCTCGAACAAATAAGTACTCCCTACATGTTGGAGTAAAGTAGGATTTTGGAGGCATAGTATAGGTTTTATAGTTTGTTTGTTGTACTTTGAGTTACTACATATAATAAATTTAGGTTTTGTTGGTTCCCCCAATTAGTTTTTGCTGTGTTGTTAGTTTTGGTATTGTCTATACCTTTGTTTAAATTAACAGCTAAATATAGTGATATTATATGTTTTTGTAATATTAGCGGCCCAAACTTAAAGGCCTGTTGCATCCAGAGGGGAAATTAGTGGAGAAAGGCTAAGGAAGATAATTACCGAGATTTTTTAGGATTTTTGCCCATTACTTAGCAGCTTTGTTCCTCTTTGTTTTGCTGTTATACATAATGGGTACGATAGGTAGAGGAAAAATAGTTAAGTAGGCAGGAGGGAAGTTCGATTTTAGGGGACATATACCAGTTGTTGTTTTATAATATGGGATAGGTAGAGACAAATCTCAAAACAGTTTCCTTCACAAGCACTCAATCCCATAGTCAAATATGAACTACTGTTGTCTGGCAGTAATGCAGGTTGGTTGCGTAGTTGGTTTGACCTAAAGAGGGACTTGCAAATAGCACAAAATAATCTGGCACCAAGAATAGGGTTCTGCAGCTGTGGTTATGAGATGTTCTCCCTAGAAAATTACATAATGCACTCGATATGGCCGACCCTGCTCAAGGAAAGGATTAAAACATGTTTTTTTCATAAAATGTACTGAAAGGACCAATCCGCTATGTATGTGATATATATGTGATTAAATGGATTATGGTCAAAAGACGACTCGTATAAAGGCAATAGGAATCTGGATCTGTTTCGTGTCCTTTCTTTTACCTTGCGTTGGTATTCTTTTTATATTGTTTTTATGTGTTTGTTTTTTTACATTACGTAAAATGTAATATTACCAACCCCTTTCATTTAAATTTCTTCAATTTAGTTAGTAACATACTGTATGAGTTCAAATAAATGTATTATTTGCCTAAATCATTGAGCCTTTGGTGAAGCTTAAATATTTTGTAATATAATGTATGATGACATGCGGGTTATCAAAGGGAGATAGATAAGCGGTAAAAAATGGAAGACTCTCTTTCCATACAGTTTCTTAATGTGATGAGTGGAAGTGTCAGTACGCCTCCTGATATATTTGGCACCAGTTAAGGAAATGTGAACAAAACAGGCTGGGAAAACATGTACATTGTTGTCTATCAGCTTGATCTTTTACACCCAAAAGATCATATGAATCTACTGTATAATTGAAGGTTAAAAAAATTGTTTTGCAAATAGAAAAATAATCGTCATCAAGGTATAAATCATTATCTATTGTCAAAATACATGCGTGTCACAATTATTTGGCTTGCCCTTATTATAATTATTTTTTTGAACTAGTATTCTGACCTTGACTTTTTTCACACTTTGTCTTATTATAAAATTTGATATTACATTTGTTTTTTTTTTTTCACTCATCAATCTAGATTACACAATACCACCATAAGGACAAGTTTGGAGAACAGGTGGGTGTTGTTAGATTGTTGTAATAAATATTATAATATATGATTTTACTTTTATTAATATAAAAACACTACAAAAAAAAAATTTATTGTTTCATTAAAATGGTACTGAAAGACCAACCGCCAACCAAATGTGATTAACTTGGATTAGATCAAAGACGACTCGTTAAAGGTAATAGGAATATGGATCTGTTTCATTGGCTTTTACCTTGCTTTTGTTTATGAGATTCTATATATAGATAATAATAGATCATATATATAGTATATATCTATTATATAGATATATATATTCTATTATATATATTATATCTATATATATACTTTTTCTTTTTTGACAAGTTTCGTAAAAGTGTATAAATTACAAAAACATTGCCTTTTTTAATTTCAGTTAGTAACAATTAGTGTATCATTCAAAAATATTATTATTGTCTAATCATCTTTTCGGTCCTTTGAAGTAATATTTGGTAATATAATGTTATGAATGACCTGAGGGTGGTAATCAAATGGAGAGAGAGAGATAAGGGTAACAATGAAGACTCTTCCATTACTAAGGGATTGAGTGGAAGTGTACAGTGCCTCCTGAATTATAGCACCAGAAGGAAATTGGTGAACAAAAAAAGGTTGAGTGTGGACAAACATGTCATTGTGGTCTATCAGCTTGATCTTCACTCAAAATATCATATGAATGATACCCTTCAATTGAGGTTTAAAAATTGTTCAAAGAAAAAAAAAAATAATAATCGTCATCAACAAACATATTTTATTCAAAAACATAAGGTCACAATGATTGGCGGCTGCCCTATAAATTATTTGAACAAAATTAATTGAGTGCATTTGTAAAGTATTCAGACCACTGATTTTTCCACACTTTGTCTTACTTCTAAAATTGATTTTAAGATAAAAAAATGTTTTTCCGCATCAATCTACACACAAGACCCATTCATATGACAAGTGAGAACAGGTTTTTTAGACTTTTTTAGTAATGTATTAAAAAATAACAAATGGGAAATATCACTTTTACAGAAGTATTCAAGACCCTTAATTCAGTACTTTGTTGAAGCACCTTTGGACAGCGGGATTAACCATCCTCGAGTCTTCTTGGTATGGACGCGCTACAAGCTTTGCACACCTGGATTTGAGGAGTTTCTCCCATTCTTCTCTGCAGAGATCCTCTCAAGCTCTCTACGGTTGGGAATAGTTAGGATTGTTCTATAGGGCGTTGTCGCTGAACAGAAACTATTTTCAGGAGTCTCTCCAGAGATGTTAGATCGTGGTTCAAGTACTGGTTTTCTGGCTGGGTCCACTCACGGACATTCAGAGACTTGTCCGATAGCCACTCTATGGTTTGTCTTGGCTGTGTGCTCTTAGAGTCGTTTTTGTCCTGTTGGAAGGTGAAACATTAGCCCCAGTCTGAGTTCCCTGAGCGCTTCGGAGCAGGTTTTCATCAAATGTGATTTACTTCTTGTGTACATTGCTCGGTTCATCATTTCCCTTGATCCTGACTAGTCTTCGAATCAAATCAAATTCAAATTGTACTTGTATGTGTCCGAATACAACAGGGTAGACCTTACCGTGAAATGCTTACTTACCAAGACCTTTCCTTAATCAAACAATGCAGTTCAAGAAATAGAGTTAAAGAAAATATGTTACTAAATACACTAAAGTAAAAAAATTTAAGAAAAAGTAAACAACAAATAAAATAAATAACGAGGCTATATACAAGGAGGTTACCGGTTTAAAAGCCAGTCAAATGATTGTGGGGGGGTACCAGCGTTAAGTTGATCAGTAGAGAATTTGTACATTGTAGGGTAGCGGGTTAAAGTGAGTACTATGCATGAGGATAAATAAACAGCGTATGATTATAGCAGCAGTGTTAAATAAAAACAAAGGGAGGATGGTTAGGGTATGTCAATGTTAAACTAGTCTGGCCGTGGCCATCTAGACTAAATGTTCAGCAGTCTTATGGCTTGGGGGTAGAAGCTTGTTTTATAAGGAGCCTGTTTTGGACTATAGGCTTTGGCACTTCGTGGGTTACCGCACGCTCTTGCTCTCTTTGAAGCCGCAACCCTGCTTTTTTTGCCTTGTGGGTTGGGTATGGCAGATATTAGAGAGAGACTAGTCTAATGACTTAGGGTGACCTGGAGTCTTTTGACGCTTTTTGGGCCTCCTCTCGACACCGTAGCCCCCAGTATAATAGGGTCCTGGGGAATGGCAGGAAGCTTGAGGCACCAGTGATGACTGGTCGTACTGAGCCAACTACCCTCTGTAGCGCCTTAAATTAACCAAAAACAACACTAGGGCCGGATGCGACCCACGGAGCATAGAGTTGCCAATACCAGGCGGTTTGTTTTGATGCTCCACATTAGCCGGTCAGCAGATCACTTCAGGATGGTTTTTCCTTGCTTTTGCAGCTTGTAGAACTTTTTTTGAGGATCTTGTGGACCCAATTCCAACATCTTTTCATTCTCGTCCATTGAGGTGGAAAAAGTGCAGTTGTCGTGCCCTCTTTTCACGACTCCGGTCATTAGGTGTGCTTTCGTGCCATGATATTTGTTATGGTGACTGTCTTGGACCACCAAGGAACTTCTTGACAACCTGACCCGCTCCACCTACAGCACCCGCGATGTTTGGTGCTAGTGGAGAATGGGGCGTGTTTCCCAAGTCATTGTCCCTGGACGATAGAAATCCTCCCCAACAGCAAGGGTGAAAGTGGAACTGCCTTTGCCACCACCATTGCTTCCAACCTTCAGGTAGAGGGATGGTAGCCAGGCGTTCTCCCAACGTCCCTGATACTCCATCCCAAAATATAAACGAATGAGGAAATGGGGGAGGGTCCGGGGGGCAGCAGCAGCAGCGTTCTCCCCCCCCCTTGCATGGTAGCACTGATTGATACTGGAGCTATCCCCAGTACGATGTGACCAGTCCTTATCCCCCTTCCCAGGTAGCAGCCAGAGGGAGTGAGGACTGAACCAATGGCTAGCTATTCCATCAATCTGGAATGAAAAGTACAAATACACTAGTACTAGCAGGTATCTAAAATAAAGAGCTGAAGCAAGTCGAAAACTCATGTAACACACTCCCTAAAAAAACAAGGGTCTATCAAGAGGAAGGGAGGGTCAGTGAGGAAGGTACCATGGCTAGTTATCCAGAATTGGGAGAAGAGTGGGAGGAGAAGGTTTACCAGGAGTGAAAGGGAGGAAAAGAGATTTCTCCCCATCAGCGGACTAGCTGATCTGCTCACGTATTAAGTAGACAGGACACACCATCAGGAGCGCAGCCATAGTGAATCGACAGTTCTCTCCCATTCCCCATCCGACTTTCCCCCTCCCCCCCCCTTCTCCTTCCAGACCGACCCCAAGCCAATATATCCGAAGAGGCCAAACGAGGAAGAGGTCGAGGAAGCCATAGACATAGGGAGAGTTGATTTCGTCCAGTATCATCTACCATTAAGGACGATCTATTTCTGTGGGGGAGCTACTGTTTGTTCTCACCATCGGTTGTCACACACTCTATGATGGCGTAAGGGAGAATGCACAGCGTTTCCCCAAGTGCAAGCCCAGAGCAGGAACTCTACCCCTGACTGAGAAGGCAGAAGTTAGCCACGGGAGGATTTACACCTTTGATATGTTATACAGGAGAAACCCCCCAGTACTCAAAACTGCTTTACATTGTAGAGGGGGCTCTAATCTCATTGGGAGGCGTCCCAATTGTACCCCGATAATGCTAGTGGACGACTTCCTCCCTGCTCCCGTCTCGCTTGCAGGGGGGGAGGATCAGTAGGAATATAGTCACCCTCCCCTCCTTGAATCCAGCTCCACCCCTTCTTCACCTTGCCCCCACTTATCATGTTATGAGTCTCACTACAGTCCCGCCCCTTGGGCCTACCTGTTTGCAGGTAGTTGGTAAGTATGGATGGGTCACGGCGACATGCAGCTAGCCCTCCCAACTCCTCCCCTCTCCCCCTCTTCCCCTTTCCCAGTAGTCCTCGACACCGCTCGTTCCCTCGTTTTTCTCCCAATCCCCCCATCTCTCACAGCCTTCCTCTCCACCCTCTCTTCCCTATTTTTGTTTCTATAAAGTGATTTAATACATGACCAGGCGTTCTGCCGCACCCGTGACCCCTCCTCTCTAGTCCTCCAGCTTCCATTTCCTACTTCTCTATGGTCTCTTCCACCACTCTCTAGCCCATCCTCCTTTTGTTATCTCCCTTTCCCGCCCTCCAGTGAGAGAGGCAGTGAGGTCAGACACCGCGCCGGCATTCCTATCAGTGGTTAAGTATCGCATGAGAGGGCTCGAGAGCTGAATGGAGGAGTGAAGAGGAAGTGAGGTGATAGTAGTAGGAACAAGCTATGAGGAGACAAAGAGGAGTGGGGTGGTTATATAGATGAGAGGAACACCAGGAGGAGACAAGATGGTCGACGAGCGAGAGGAGAGAGAGGGAATAGGTGAGCACTGGTTAGCTGTTGTGAGTGACTATTTGTGATATGTGTAGGACTTGTATAACCACTAGAGCATGACTGGACACTTATTGCGTTGCTTGGCTGACCTCAATGTGTTGCATCAAAAGTCCGAAAGCCTACAGTCCCCCACAAGTCATCTCCAATCCAAATAATTAGTTGGAATTAATTGTGTAATAGACAGGGACATATTCCAATTTTATACTGTATATGCGGATAATAAAAACCCAGCCTTCTTATTCACTTGTGGTTTTGCTTTTTCCATACACTCCACACTGAATTCAAGGTTGTCTACTGGACACGGAACTTTTTTAGTTCTGTCGGTTGCTTTTTATGATAGTCACATGCCTTCTCTCCACCTTTAACTAGGACAGTCTTTCTCAGCAGTTTTCGTCAGAGGGCTTTTTAAAGCTAATGTTAATTTGGCTGTTCTGTTGTACTTCAAGAACAAACATGTATTTTCCAAGACAGGACCTGTTACTGGCTGGTGTCTGAAAGGTCCCATTCTAGCGTAATACTTTAGTTAAATACTTAAACTAACTACGCATACTAATTTCGCCGCTTTTGATTTCTAGTATAATTCACTCTTATGTTTCTGACTCAATGTTTCCCCCCGCAATCCGCCTAGCTGATAGATAGCTCAACTAAATTGACGCGCTCCCCGTAACCGAAATGAAGAACGAATCGGGACGGGATAAGTCAGTGCAGAGAAACTTCGCGCAAATTAGATTTACGCATTCTGGAGTACTATATCTGCAGCGTTCACGTTGATGCGCTAGTCGGGAAAACTTGGAAAAACCGGAAAGTGCTAAATTGTCAGGGACTTTGGCTTACTGGGTTGTATGTATTTATACACGCGTGCCGCCATTCAAACGAACAGCCCATAGTTCGGACACATCCGTCTAAGTTTCCTACAGTAAACCGAACTAGCACTAAGTGAACGCCAGGCCATAAGTCTTATAACAGTTTCTACAATTCACATATTCAACAAACTAAACATTTTTTCATAGTATTATTACTCTTAAGACGTCGCTTGTGAAACACTGCGGGCATTCTTAGTACACTGTCTCTTACTCACTCACACACGTAAATGAGCCCGATGAGCTACCAGTCATTATGGCCACAGCTTTCCTCTGTATCTGGCCTAGTGACACCTGCGGTGCAGTGACACATGATGCACAGACATCTGACATGAGCTGTGTTCTACTTGAGCGATCAGACACCTTCCTAGCTGACCTGAATGCAACCAGTGGTCACCACAGCCTGAGTTCATATGCACAGGACAACTGCCTGCTGGAAGGGGCATGGCTACCCCTCTCTCCCCTGCACAGACAGTTAGTCCTGCAATGATGGACACCTCCCTAGGTTCCAAACCCCCCCTGAATAGGGCTCTGGTCATCTTCCACCCTGTCTTGGTCAATGATGGGCCTCAGCGTGGTCACTTGATACATGAATCTTTTCCTAGAAAAACACGCAGTGATCAGGAAAGCTGGCCAAAGGAGAGCAGAGAGCGTGAGCTGGAGGAGATTTGCCTAAATCGACAGAGAGCTACTACAGCACGAAGTAGAGAGGGAAACAGTAAGAGATGTATACCCACTGGTCGTGAGGGAACATTATTGAATGAGGCTTATTGAAGCTCGTTCTGCTAGAGTGAAGGAACGGACAGTCAAGCTCTGATCTCTATGTCATCGCACGTAGATGGGTGGGTGAGGACGACCTGACAGAGGTACACACTCATTCAAACCTATAATGAGGAAGCACCACTCGATGGATTAGTGGAAAATAAAAGACGAGTAGGTAGCCTCAGATTCTGATGTCTACGTTCACAAGACAAAGACCGACATACTGTGTGCTGGAATACTAACTCAATACGAGATGAGCAGCCACAAGAGAAAATGTCTCCAAGCAAAAGAGAACGTCAGTCAGATCATCTCAAAGCCCCTCCAGATTCAAGGTTGCTTGGTGACAAGGAAGAAAGTACTTGTTTGGGTACTGGCCATCTAAGATATGGGAGGAACAGCTATAAGGTAGAAGGAGTTTTAGACGAGTAGTGAAAACGGTCCTTTCCTTGTTCAGTTCTGAGCTCTGACCTCACTGACGCCCAGAGACTTTCCTGCTCTAGTGGAATGGAGATGGGCTGCTGCACTGAGTCCCCCCCCCCCATCTCTGAGGGAGAGGAGGAAGGAGGCAGGAGGACGGTCGGGTGGACGACGAGGAATATGATAGAGAGGAAATATGATTCTGACTTTAGAGGGCAATTTAGGATAGAGAGGGATATTGCAATCACCCAGCGGACTAGGAGGGAATAATTGAGAGGAATGAGCTGACAGACGAGAGGATTTGTTTTAATTAGATTCACTTTAAGACTTAGAAATCCTCTTACTGGCTGAGACAGTCCCCCCGAAATCGGGTGCGCGCTAGAATCTTTCTCCTTGTTCAACAATTTATGTAAATGTTTACATGACCTATAAGTTGATTGAATGTTTCCCATCTGATTCCCACCGATTTTATATTTCAGACTGCACATCCATCCAGACCTTTCCTACGCTAACCTACGGTAAACGTCCTCTTCCTCGAAAATGTCCAATAATAAACTTGTATTTGCCTCCCTCTGGTGGTCGGCTGGTCGGCCTGCATCAGTTACATCCAAGTTTTATATCACTTAACTGCAACGTTAATACTCAGCCCAGGCCGCGTTTGAGGTGGGGGGGCAGGGGCTTCCAGGAAAAAAAACATTTATCCAGCTTGACTGCTTCAAACGGCACAGAGACATGGCCAAAGCAACATCACACATGAATTCTGTCCACGAGCAGGCACCTTCCCGAGCACTGAATATACCACTAACCTTCATATGGCTCTTCACCTGTATAAAGAACGATGCGACTACATAGACACTTCCTTAAACCATAAAATAAGTCATCTAGAAACGACGGCAGTAATTTTGTTTGGGGAAGCGATAGTCAAACATATATGTTCAGAACAAGAGCAAAATTCGAGACCTTTACGTAAGACATTCTCCCCATTGTTCTAGTAAAGGACCGGGATACACACTGGTGTTAAATGGGCCCCAAATGTTAATTTAGGACATTCAACAAAATTAACAGATTTGTTTGACATCCACTACCTGTCCAATGAAATGTTTGGCCAATAGTACGTAAAGAAGGTTGTATAATACTTTTCTTGTGTGTACTTTCCACCATTCTGATAACCAAGTGAGCGAATCGCATACTCTGCATGTCTGGCAGACATATCAGTATGATGACGGATCACCACTAAAAGCTGAACCCTGGCAAGACGGAGTCTGCTCTTCCTCCCGGGGAAAGACTGCCACGTTCCATGATCTCGCCAATCACGGTTGACAACTCGTTGTGTCGTCCTAGACGTCAGAGTGCGAAGGCCTTGGACGTGACACCTGGACACACCCTGTGTTCTCCGACTAACATCAAGGCGGTGACCGCTCCGCAGGTTCATGCTCTAAACATTCGGGAGAGATGACGACCCTGCCTTACAACAGGAAGCGGCACAGAGTCCTAATCCAGGCACCTTGTCATCTCCCGTCCGCGACACGCAACTCGCGTTGGCTGGCTCCCCTGCCTGTGCCATTAAACCCCTCTATAACTCATCCAGAACGCGCAGACCGTTCTCTGGGTGGTCAACCTTCCCAAGTCTCCGCGGGCCACCCCCCTCCTACGCACACTACCACTTGCTTCCAGTTTGAAGCTCGCATCTGTTACCAAAGACCATGGTGCTTGCCTAGGCGCATGTGAAGGGGAAAAGGCACCTCTGTAACCTTCGGGGGGCTTCCCTCTGAGCCAAGTCCCTACACCCAAACGAGGGAGCATTGAGTTAATCCCACCTCTAGCCCTGCCTGGCTCCCCTCCTCTGCGGTAAGCATAGTTCCCCTCTCAGACCAGTCAAAAACTGTTCGCTGGCTCCTGTGCCACCCCAATGGTGGAAACAAGCTCCCTCACGACGCCATGACAGCTGAAGTATAGTCACTCACCACCTTCCGGAGACATTTGAAACCACATAACTCTTTAAGGATATACATGGCGACATAGGATAAAGATTAATCCTTTCTAACCCCCACCCCCCCCCAACCCCACCCCCCCCCCCCCCCCCCCCCCCCCCCCACCCCCCCCCCCCCCCCCCCCCCCCCCACCCACCCCCCCCCCCCCCCCCTCCCCCCCCCCCCCCGCCTCCCCCCCCCCACCCCCCTCCCCCCACCCCCCCCCCCCCCCCCCCCCCCCCCACCGTCCCCCCAAAAACATTGTTAAGTGGGTATCACACTGCCTTATATAGGGTGAGATTGCACCAATTGTGAGTCGTCCGAGGTTAGAGCGTCTGGCTAAATGACGTAAATGTGCCGTGAGCAAGGCATAACCCTAATTGATCCGTAAGTCGCTCGGGGATAAGAGCGTCTGCTAAATGACTAAAATGTAAATGTAAATGTAATCATATGGTTTGAAAAGTTTTGTTTTTTTGTCTCAGAATAAATGAACAATTCCAGGTGAAAGCTAAAGGTAATAGCTTCTGGGCGGAGGAGACACCATTACATAATAAAATATTGCCCTCTTGCTAGGACATTGAGACTAAAGCCCTAGTGAAAAACAGGCAAAAGGGGTGTCAGCTCAAACTGGTTAAATACAATACCTGTTCATTGTTGAAAATGTATGGGTCCAGTCTAATCATTTGCTCGTATATAATTTCTGCTCTGTTGAATTGGTATCTGTTTAAGCGTTTGGATTGTAATTGATATAACACAGGGCACCATGAAAGAGTGACACTGGTTCTCAATTGGGGATTCACCTCGTATAAATAAAAGGGAATTGAAGAGGGAATATGAAGCGAGTATATGATGAGTGGATATGATGGGATTGGAAAATAATAGAGCGGAATATAATAGAGAGAATATGATAGAGGGAATATGATGGATGGAATATGATAGAGAATGAATGGAGAATGTGTGGACGCTCTTGAGCTACAAAGTTGTCTGTTTGGTATATCAACTGGAAAGACATGGATAAGAAATGTTCAGAATAACATAATTGTGTAAACAATACTTTGTTCTTAGCAGCGATACTGATTCCTTATAATAATATATTAAACTTTAAATGCTAAAAACAGCAAGACACATACTCTTCTATTACATTTTTTGGGCCCTATAGAATTACACATCCAGCTTTAATTTTATCCCCTATGCGCTGGTACCGTAAAAGAGAAAGCGTTAAGGGATCACTCGACTACAACTAGTCTGGTTGATTTATCGGATCAATGGCTCAGGTCACTTCACCAAGCTAAACTTTGTGGATGAGCTGCTTCTTGATTTTAGTGCTGCGTTTGACCTTGTTGATCATATGGACTAAGTTAGCTGAGGCCATTGAAGATGAGAGAGTATGTTTTCTTGAACCCTCATTTCTTTTTTGAACTTGTTCATGAGGGGTGGACATAGACTATTGAGACTTGTTTTTACTGTAGATGAAGGTTAGCCTATGTTGCATTGATGAGATGATGATGAAAAATATTGAAGTATGGTAGGCGTGAGATCAAAACAAAACAACCTAAGTAAGCATGGGCTGAAGTTATGATATCTACAAAAATATTGACTTTTAATTAGGCAAAACACAGGTCGTTGAAATGGTCAAGAAATTTCTATAGAGTAACAGCATTTTATTTTAAATAAAAAATTAGGTATATGGATTCATGTATATATAGGTATGACTGTGCTGCATAGGTACAAAAAATACAAATAAAAAAAAACGAAATTATGCCAGCATTTGATTACACATGAGCGTGCTGTGGGTAACCATGGCAATGGGGAATGCCAATGTGACATGTCACAAGATTCCGATTCTGGAAGGTTACCTGTTTTCTTGCAAAGACAAATGAACGTGCAAAGAGACTGATTAACAACCAATGGACAGCTTATTTAAGTCCTATTTCATAGTGAGAGAACACATGCTACTTTCCGAGGTAGGTTTTAATATAACTTATGTTGATATGTGATTTCAGTAGTATAATATTTTCAAATGACGTGTGTATGAAGTGACATTTCTAAGTAGGCAACCTAACATAGACTAGTGAAAATTGTGAAGAGAGTAGTTGCGCTTGAGTCCCTTTTTGTGATGGAAAATGCTTCATCCGACACCTGAGATGTCATGTTACAATTGTAGTTGAGCAGCATACTGGCTAATGCATTCTATTGTGACCAATATAGGTTGTAATCAATTATCTCACTAAAATATGTTTTTTACCCCAAAAAAAAATCAAGTACGACCTACTAGCATTTGAGAAGCTGATCATATCTATAAGGAATAAAGTTGTAATTGCGAATGGACATCACCATATTCAAATGTTGAATTGATAGAACCTCTTTAAATTGTTGGTTGGAGCACTCAGGGCACTCAAATGAGAAAGACTGGTTTGACCATCGCACCTTGTTTTAAATAGAGAAACTGTACAAGTTAGGTCCATGCAGTGTGTATATTTATGAGTCATTTTCTACCAAAACACTAGTGTTTTCAATGATATGATGGAAGGATTAGTGTGGTTGTGAGAACCAGGCCCAATATGGAGGTAGAGCTACATGAGGGAGTGTGAATAAGGCTCAATAGTAAGAGTACAGAGAAAAGAGCCTGAATTTGTTTTTTAAAGACTGTTTTGTGTTTTTTTCATTGCCATGGCAAGTTTTGCATCACAATGATGAGGTCAAAAGGAGTTTTCAAAAAATGATAAGAACAGAAAAAACGTTTCTTTTAATTTGGGTGTCACGGTTTGGCCCGAGGCGCCTTTTCCCCTTCCCGGGGCGGGGTTTCGCTTTCTCGTCTCCGAATCTAGCTGCCCCGTTGTATTTTTTCTATGTTCGTTTGGTCTTTTTGGAATTTAACCTGTTGTGTTTAGTGTCAAGTGCCCTTAAAAAGTTCTCTTTGGTTTTTGTCAGGTGTTTGGGGGATTTTTTTCCTATGTGGTTTTGGTGCACTCCCCCTTTCGGTGGTATTTGAGTTGCCCCCTTTTTTTTTTTTAGGAGAGGATTTCGCACATTTTTAGTGCGCCCTTTTGTTTAGCCTGGTGGCTTTTTCCCTGGGGTGTTTGGATTGTTTTTGTGTGCTTACTAAAAGTTTTTTTGGACTTAACTTCGGCGTCCTGCGCCTGACCCCACCCCAAACCCCACCTAAGCCCCTATGCGAATCATCCCCCTTCTGAATGGATCAGCAGGAGCCGCAGAGCAAGGAGACTTTGGAGGATCGGGGTCGGGGCAGAACGACCGGGATCCTGCGGACGGGACCGCCCTCGGGAGTGAAAAACACGCTCAAACGTGGAAACCCGAGGAAAAACCCCCAACGCCACGTCCCTACCATCACCTCAAAAAGTAGCCCATTCCCGCCCCGGAACCCAAAGATTTTCGCTCTGCTCCCAGGGCCTAGAGGGCCCGCTGCCGTGTCGGGGCTTTTTCCAGGTGGAGTTTTCCCCGGCCACCGTGCACCCGGGCCTCGGGAACGAGAGCGTGCCCGCCCTATCTCCGCCTTTTTCCCGGCAAGGCTTTAGAATGGGCCAACGCCGAGTGGAGGGATAGACCTACCACCATCATTAGCTGAGTTCTCCGCCGATTTCAGGGGGGTTGACCATCCACCAGGGGGGGAAAGCGGCGGGGGAGCGTTGTTCTGCCCCGCAGGGGAGAGGAGTGCCAGGAGTTCGCTTTGGGAAATTTCCCCGTACTCTAGCGGCGGATGCAGGTGGAATGAGGGGCCCTCTCGATCATTACCGCTGTGTCTAGGGGGAGGACGTCGTCGGGAGCTGGCTGTCGGGCCCCACCCTTCTTTCGACCAGTTAGTCGACATTCCATCAGGGGGAACCCCCTGCGGGCTCCCCCGCGGACGTCCCAGGGGGGGTCCGTCCTTTTTCCCCTCCAGGTCCCCGAGCCGACCCCATGGAGCTCGGGGGCCTGGCGCTAGAGAGAGGAGGGGTCGGAGTAGGGGGGGGCCATCTCCTGCACCAACTGTGGTCGGGGAGGAAACACCCGCGGCTGGGTGCGGGGGGAGGCCCAGGGGGAAGACAACAGGCCCCGCCTGGGGAGTCCCCCCAGGTGAGTGGGCCCCCTCCCCAGAGCCTCTGTTGCCCCACTTCTGTATCCCCTGGCTTTTTCCACAGGTAGCACCCATTCCCAGCTAAGGGCGGGTTTAATTCAGGCGCGGGGGGAAAATTTTTTGTAAGAAATTTGGGGTTTAGCCTTAGGTTTCCCCTTTCCCCGTTAGTCCCCTTCCGTTCATGCCCTAGATAGCCGCCCCGTTGGGATGGGCTTGATCAGGGGTACGGCCCCCTTAGGATGTGTGCGCGGGGGGGGGTCATCAGGGATACCCAGCTATTTCTGATCGACCGCCTGGTACCCGGGTGGTCGGGGATGCCCGGGTTGAGAAACCTAACCGTCTTTTCGTGGCAGGAGAGGGCTCTGATGGAGGGGTCTGCTCAGTGTGGGGTCGATTTTTAGGCGTTTCCTGGGGGACCTCGGTGGGAGTCCAAACCAGGGCCGCATTGCCGTTCCCCCTAGTAGGGGATTGGCTTTTTGTGTCAGTAAGTCGAGGGCGACGCAGTTGCCCCCCATGGCAGGGAATTGTGCGATAGACCCCCAGGCGGGAGCTGCGCCCCACGGAGCCAGTTATTCTGTCTCGGAGGAAAGGAGCTATGGAGATTTACATAGAAAAATCCTGAGAAAGGATAAAACGGCCTCCATTTCCCCCTGCGCCCTCATTTTTCTTTTTTTTGAAAAAAATGGGTGGGTTTACGCCGTGCTTTGTTTCCCCTGGTCTCAAAGATCACGGTGAAGTACATTACCACTCCCGCTGATTGCGCCATGACGGGTCATGCAGGGGCGCTTTTCTTCACAAAATTGATCTCGGAGTGCTACAACTTGGTGCGCATTAGGGGGGCGATGAAGGGAAGACACCCTTTTAGTCCCCCCGGGGCCCATTTACGAGTATCTTGTCAGCCATGGGTTGATGAACGCCCCTTTCAGTTTTCCAATCTTTCGTGGGAGACTTCAGGGACATGCAGGGGCAGGGGGTGGTCGTTACATAATGAATTCTGTGAAATGTCTACCCAGTGAGCATGTGGCACGGTGCGCCGAGGTTGCGGAGGCTGTTGGAGAGACCTGTATGTCAAGGCAGAAAAGTCTTTTTTTTCCAGGAGCGGTCCCCTTTTTTGGTTATCATTTTTGGTCAGGGTGAAGGGGGGGTAGCCCGGGGGTGTCAGCCGTGCGTAATTGGGAAAACGCCAAACACTGTGAAGGAGGTGCAGCAGTTTTTTGGGGGTTTTCGAATTACTACCCAAAAATTTACCGGGGTTTTTGGGAAAGGGGCAGCCCCATAACGTCTCTTTTGAAGGGGGGGCCGGGGTCTGAGTTCAGCCGAGGGGACAGGGCGTTTGGGGGTAAGGACGTTACCCGGCCCGGTGCTGGGCATCCGGATCCCCCTTTACCATTTCAGTAGAGGGGGGCCCAGAGGGCGGATGGTGGCACGCCACCCAAACTCCGCCCCTGTGCTTTTTATTCCAAGAAAACTCAGTCCGGGGGCGAAATTTACGTAGGGGGCAGGGATGTTAGCCGTGGTACAGGCCCCAAAGGTGTGGGGCCCCTGGCTTTGGGGGGGTCAAAACCCCTTTTCCCCATTTGACGGGCCACCCTAACCCGGATACATCCGGGCACTAGGAGCTAAATCCCGCCCGGCACGGTGGAATATGTTTTGACCGGTTCATTTTAAGATCAAAATCCCTGGGCACAGAACGGTAAGGCAGAAGCGCTGTCCGGCGGTATGACACGGAGGAGAGGTCCCTGGAGCCCATCCCCTATGCGGGGTCTTTTTGGACGGTAGGTGGGGGGTCGATGCTGAACTCGGCGGGGGCTGCGCACCGATAGTCCCCCCAATGCCCCGGGGGTCGAAGTACGTTCGTTTGGGTTTGGGACGTTGATCTATTGGCTCAACTCACCCTCCCTGGGAAACCTGGTATCGGCCCGGGCAGTGCACTGCCCCTTTGTGCTAAATACTGGGGCCCCCGTTGCGAGGGAGTGAGGGTTTTTTGTCTCCTCCTTCGGTGTGCCCCATGTAAGGCGCCCGACCTCTTAGGGGTAAGTTACTACCCCTGCCCGTTCCCCAACGACCCTGGTCTCACCTCTCGGGGGATTTTATCACTAACCTTCCTCCCTCACAGGGGAATATACTATATGGTCGTTTGGAACGGTTTTTTAAGCCGTCGTTTGCCCCTATGCCGGGCCTTTCCTCGGCCCTACAGACCCCCGAAGCGCCTTCACCCCTTTTTCCGGCACTACGGGGTACCCCGGGGAAATTTTTTGATCAGTCCCCAATTTACTCCCGAGTCTGGGGAGCCTTTTGGGGGGGTTGGGGGGTTTGGGAGCCTCACCTCGGGTTACCATCCCAAGTAATGGGCAGGTGGAAGGGGAACCCGGATTGGGTAGGTTTTGACATACTGCCGGACGGCCGGAGGAGTGGGGACGGACGTTCCCTGGGCAGAAAGGCCCAGAATTCCTAGCCATTCCTCCACTAATCTAACCCCTTTCCAATGTGTGTTGGTTTCCAGCCGGTTTTGGGACTTTGGGAGCAAACCAGGTCGGGGGTCCTGCGGTGGATGAGTGGGTGCGGCGCTCGGGGGGCGTGGAACGTCACACGTCACCTGCAGCGGGCCCTCGTGTCAAAAGGCATGCCGATCTCCACCGGCATGAGGGGGCCGGGGTACGCACCCGGTGATCAGTTGGGTCTTACCAGAAACCTGCCCTCCCCCTGCCCTGTCGGAAACGGGGGGGGGTTTTTTGGGGGGCCCTTTAAAATCCTGAGAAGATTGAAAAGGGGTGTTTCAGATTCAACTACCGTTTAGATAAAAGATTTCCCTTTCCATGTGTCTTTCTCAGGCCGTGGGGGGCCCACCCAAGAAAATAATCAGGGACCCCCCGCCCCCCTTGGCATCGGGGGGCAGGGGGTATCCTGCGGCCATCTTGGGTTGAGACGTCGGGTGGGGGGTCTCCCAAAATCTGGTGGAGTGGGGGGGTAGGCCGGAGGGAAAGGGCTGGGTGCCAGGGGGGACATTTTGGAAACCGTCTCTCCTGACGGAATTCCATCGTGGTCACCCCACGCGCCGCTCCGGTCCCCCTGGTGCCCCCAGGCCGGGGTCGGCGCATTGGAGCCCCCGTCAAGGGGGGGGGGACTGTCCGGTTTTGGCCCGGGGTGCCCTCTTTTCCCTTTCTCGGGGAGCCTTTGGCTTCGCGTCTCCGAATACTAGCTGCCACCGTTGTAGTTTCTAGTTGTTTGGTTTGTCTGGAATTTTTAACTGTTTTCGTTTAGTCATTAGGTTATATTCTCGTTGGTTTCAGTGTTTTGAGTGAGTTTCCTATGTGGTTGGTGCGCTACCCTTTTCGGTGCGCCATTTTTAGCTTGCCTCCTTTTTATTTTAGGAGAGGATTTTTTGCAATTTTGTGGCCCCCTTGTTTACGCCTGTGTGGATTTTTCGCCTCCGGGGTGTTTTTATTGTGTTTTTTTGTGCTTATTAAAAGTCTTTGTTGGGCTTAACTCTGCGTCCCGCGCCTGATTCCCCCACACCCACCTACAGCACCCACTGACAGGTCGCTTTTTCCAGACCACTTTTTACTAGTAAATTTAGAAGGCCTATTGCGTAACATATCTGGAGCGGATTCTCACTTGCTTAATTTTAAGTAGCTGGGAAAAAACGTGTGCAATTTTAAAGAGATGCATTATTATTTTGGGTTTGCAAACCCCATTTCTACAACTTTGATTTCCCGGTTATTGTTTGGCTAAGAGGAAGACATGGGGGTTCAACGTGACAAGAGGAGGGGTGTGTCGGTTGGGGAAAGGGGAATCCAAGACTACGGATGGGTGGGGGCCCAGGGGGGCTCTGGGTTTTGGGAGATCCAGAAGGGTCAGGAGAAGAAAGAAAAGGTTTTGGTTTTAAGAGAGGAAAATGCCAAACTGATTAGGAGGTAACAAGACCCAATTTCAAAATCGACTAGAGTTTATTTAAAAATATTTAAATTAAAGCAAATAAATTTTGTAAGGGGAAAAAAGTTTCCAAACCTGGAATGTAAGTAACAATGTTTTGTCCTTATTTCTTTTTGATTAGGCTACACCATGGCAATGCCCATAACTGTTCGGCAAATGTGTTGTATATGTCTGTCTGTTCAGGGATTTATGCCTCAGTTCTTATGGTGGGCGTAAAAAAAAAAAACAACCGTTTATCATAGCGCTCATTCGATTAGTGGTTTTCTCACCCACACCCTTTGTGAATGACTAACTAAAATAATCGTTTTGGA